>JAADVB010000070.1:0-74403 GCA_023334545.1 Salisapilia sapeloensis
GCCCGAGTGCTTTCATTCGGTCGAGAAACTAGACTCGAGGAAGATTCTGGGCCGCATGCCGCCGTTCCTCTGCGTGCACCACCTGATTTATGTCCACGTCTCGCTGCTCTACACCGCTGCCAAACCCGGAAAGCAAATCTGGTCGGACGCGATGGCTTAAGTTGACGTCGCAGTGGATTCAGAAGGGTGTTGAAATTATTTTATCAGTATACTGGTGGGTGCACGACCAGACTCCGGGTTGAATGCGACGGACGAGTACGGCGAGATGGCAATGTCGCATAGAACAATCGAATGTACAAAACGACATAGTCAAGAGATTTGTAAATCACGAGACGTTTCGAATCAAACATGTTGGTTAAACGCTACCGACCAAAATGACCCACACTGCTTTCCCATCCCCGCACTTGACATTCGAGTCTTTCGCGTATCCCCAGACGTTATAATCTCCCAGAATGACGGATGCATGAGAGCTATCGGGGGTCACGAATGGCTGGACGATGTCAGGCACTGTGTCACTTTTATCTCGCACCATATGCAGCACTTGCACTCTATCGTTAAACCCGTATTTGGCGACTGGTTTCTCTTGGAACTTTGCATCTCCTTTTGGGCATTGTCGAGCCATCTCCTGCGCAATCAGCATCAGTCTCACATCGACTCCAAACGCATCCTTGCCACTTCCTTTTCTAAAAAACTCTAGAGACTTGGCCATTTTGTCGCCGTCGGGGCCAGAAAGTAGGTTCTCAGTGTAAATTGGAGCTGTGATATGGGATTCCGTGTCCAAATCCAACGCTTTGTGTTCATTCAGAGTGAATTCTTCTCTCGTGAAGCCACAGTTGGAGGCAGAGTGCATCCGCACGGTGTTGTTTCTTCCTTTCTTGTACGAACAAGTCCCTCCGTTCTTCACGTACCATGCCCAGTGGGTGCATTCCGGAAGCCAAAGACACGTTTCGCCACAATTCGTGTTCTCGGTAGCCTGTTCCAGTAGTGTCTGGCCATCAAAGTCGCATCCGTAGTCCCATTGGATCTTATTTTCCATATAAGGTATCCATGCATGCACCTGGTAGACTAGGAGCAAGCAGTGAGCAGCTACTAGCAGTAGTGGGAAGAGCGCTATCCCCTTCATCTTTTACCCTACCAACTTGAAATGTTGCGAAATTGGACTCGTCTCAGTCATTTGACGCACCGCTGTATTTAATTTAATTTGTTTATATGATGGCTACGATTCAACCATTCGTTTATATATGCAATTCGTATCATACGTTTAACACCGATTTGGACCATCGAAGACCTCGAAACGGTGGAGCAGGCTTCACCTACTTCCTTCTCTTCCTCTTACCTTTCCGACGGTGATGGCGGCAACAAAAGATACAGAGAATGGAGGTTCAACTGCGACGAACGGCAACGGTCATGAAGTTGGCGGGTTGGAGCAAGCCATCCAGGAAGCTATGACGAAACTCATGAATGTCAGTTCGTCTTTCAAAGACCTCCAGCCGGGAGGTGCCGATGCAGTCCCATCGACTCGTGAGTCCACTATTGACATGATGAACCATTATCTACGTCGCCTCCAGCTCGAAGACACTGTGCAGAACAAATTATCTGTTATTCACATCGCTGGCACGAAAGGCAAGGGGTCCACTTGCGCCATGGTCGAACGCATCCTGCGTGACGCTGGCTACAAAACAGGACTTTTCACCTCCCCGCATCTCATTTCCCCATGCGAACGTTTCCGCATCAACGGCAAACCCATTGCCGAGCGACTTTTTATGCAATCCTTTGAAAAAGTATGGGACGGCCTCGAACGCACGCAGCACTTGAGCGGAGAGCACCCGCCCATGGCTTGGTTCTTCCGCTTCATGACGTTGCTAGCACTACAGATTTTCGTGGACGAAGACGTTGACGTCGCCATCTTGGAAGTCGGTATTGGCGGCCGACTGGACGCCACGAACGTCATCACGCGACCCGTCGTGTGCGGCGTAACGACGTTGGACCTGGATCACACCCAGATTCTTGGGGAAACGTTGCCGGAGATTGCGTACGCCAAGGCCGGTATCTTCAAGTCAAATGTCCCGGCCTTTTGCGTGCCCCAAGAACCTTCTGCTATGGACAAAATTCGAGAGTGTGCAAAGGAAACGCAGACGCCGCTCTATGAAATTCCGACGCTGGACGGTCTAGGTCCGAACGGCAGGGATCTCCAGTTGGGTATGCAAGGCGACTACCAGCGCTCGAACGCTGCGCTTGCTGCCTTCCTCGCATTCACGTGGCTTGCGCACAAGAGCGGAGAGGAACATGGCAAAGTGGACTGTAGCCAGGTCCTAACGCCACCGATTCGCCATGGGTTGCAGAAGGCATTCTGGCCTGGCAGGGCGCAATCGATGGTCGACCCGACGGCCTCAAACATTGCATACCATATCGACGGAGCGCATACGTTCCGCAGTCTCGAGTGTTGCGCGGAATGGTATCGCTCCGTCACGGGTGCAAGTGGGAAGCGCCGGAAAGCTCTCGTGTTTACGATCCACCACGAGCGGAACGTTGCCAAGTTACTTCAGCCGCTGCTCCCGCTCGGCTTTGATCGCGTCTACTTTTGCCCGACCAAGGCATCTCGGCCGAGTAAAGTCACAGAGCACACGTTTTCAGGCGCTCTGTCTGCCGCTGGTCTGGATGAAATCGTAGCCAAGTACAGTGAGCAGGAGGTCGCACAGCTAGATGACGTTGCGGACGCTGGGCGGGTGCGCTGGCAGACGACGTTGGCTCGTGTCTGGACGGCGCTGCATCGTCACTTTAACAATATGAGCGAGAAGGAAGAGATGGAGGAAGGCGATGGCGTGGAGACGCGTCATAAGCCGAAGCAATTTGTGAGCGTGAAGGGCAACGTCGTGGACTGTATCGAGGAGCTTCGGCAACTGGAGGAGGAGCGAGGGTGGGACGTGCTTGTCACAGGATCTCTCTATCTCGCAGGGGAAACCCTTTCGTTCTTGCAATGGCAAGAGTAGGTTTTTGAATGTAGGAGCAACCATCGTTTGCGCAACGAACGTCGCTGGCGTCCAAGGTACGAGGCCAGTCACGTGCAGTTCCGTGAACACATTTCGAAAGAGTTGAATGCAATGGTTTTTACGACGTTCACCTTGTACAATCAGTCTGGAAGTGTTCGAATTGCAATGTTTCTCTTTATTGTTCCTATATACGCAGTGAAGAAAAGCTGCGGAAAGTAAAGGCAATCGTCTTATCAGTGTATAAGACGTAGAGCTACAAGTGGCTATTAGGATTTTATCTTGCAGGCAGCGAAGCCTTTGTAGCGTCTCGATGAGAACATGCTAGATAGGTTGAGTAAAGAAACACGATACATCCAACTCTTGCACTAAGCACGAGTACTATTCTTCCTGCTTTCTGCATACCATAAGTCTATCGCGCCATCTACACATCTATCGGAACTACGCTTGTCCTCCAAACGCAGCACAAACCAAGCCAAAGACCAAGGTATATTGAAATCGTCTCATCTACTGAAAGAGCTTTAGACTGCGGTCCATGGATGTGGACGCCAAATAGGTCGAGTCCGGCGCGAACTCGGCCGCCGTCACGCTCGCCTTGTGGTCGCTCCAGCTCTGCACCACGCCCCACTGGCCCTTGCCCTGCTCCTTGAACACATGCAGCTGATTGCATGCCACGGCGAGGTGGCTCGCGCTCGGGTCGAAGCTCACACTCTTCACACTACCTCCATCCTTCTTCGCCTTGAAGACAGAAGACAGGTCAATTTCACTCACGCTCTTCAGCTTACGCAGGTCCCACAGCTTGACCACGCCAGAGTCATCTCCCGACGCGAGCATGTATCCGTTATCAGCAAACGCCAGCGTCTGGACGGCCGTCGCGTGTCCGGAGAAGGAAGCTGCGTGCGAGAGAGATCGTAGGTCCCACATGTCGACGCTTCCGGTTTTGGAGGCAGTGCTAAAGATCCCTCCATCCGGATGGAAACACGCGTCTAGGAGCGCCGTCTCGTCCTCATGCGCAACCTTCTGGACAATGTTGCGTCCGTCCGTCAGGTCCGAGATCATCCACGTTCCATCGTGGGAAGACGAGAGGACGTAGTCTCCGGTCGCGTGGACAGAAGCAGACGACACGTTACTCGAGTGGCTGCTCAGCGTCTGGATAGCACTATACTGTCCGTCGGCATCACTCCCCCACACTTTAACGCTCTTGTCGTCCGAAGACGTCACGAGCAGATCTGCCGAGTGGTGGAAAGCGACGCTGTTCACCTGCTTACTGTGGCCTTTCAATACACTCGCGACCTTTTCCTGCTTCAGGTCAAAGATACGAGCAGTGTGGTCGACACCGGCCGTCACGATCCGACTGAACCCTTCCTTCGGATCGATGGAAACGTCCAAGACGCCTGGCTTGGAGCTGTCGTGCGCCGTGTGGCTGCCACTGCACTTCCAGCCACTGACGTCTCCTAGTTTCTCCATTAGCATCGGTCCTGTCTTCTTCTTAAACTCCTTTCGAGACTTGGCCAGCGCCTTCTGCTTGGCTTCGATCGTCGCCAGCGCCTCGGGACTGAATCCGGACGGAGCCTCCATGCTCTCGTCCTCTGCCTGCGTATGCTTGGACGCTAGTTTCTGTCGTAGATCCGCGTTCTCTGCATTTAGACGAGCAATGACGCGGCAGGCAGCGTCGTGCTGGTACAGAGCGTGAGAGAGCTCTTGTCGAGTCTGCTCCAAGTGTTTCTTTAAGTTAAATGTCTCGAGCATGGCGGCGTCCCACTCGTTCTGGAAGGTCGAGAGGAGAGACGGGATGCTACTCGCCTCGGCACTCAGGACGCTATTATCGCTTTTGCTAGCTCCATTGACGGATGGCTTATTCGCATGCGCAAGTGTCTGAATGTCGATCAAGTCCGATGAAGCATCTAGCTCTTCATTCGTGACGGGGCACCGGTTCTCATTCTGCTCCAAGTACTTGAGCAATAGCCGTTTTTCATAAATGTGGCCGTTCTTGGAGACCACGACTGGCTCCTGGGGTACCTGTCCACTAAGACTGCAAAGCATCTCGACTGGTAGGAGATATCGACAGGATAAAGGAGGAAGTAGACCGTAGATACGTCGAGTACGGGCTTTTTGCTGTCCCTGTCCAATGGTGATTTTTATAGTTTTAGCTATTTTGTGACAAAAGATAAATGTACGCTACTAATAGGAAAGGTAGAAATGTACATTTGTGAATGGCTACGAGATGGCTTAGAAGAGTTCCGATGTGGCATTCGCACTCGTGGCGTACCGGATGATGCGACCCATTAGACTAGCCTCCTGCGCTGCTGTCTCAGAGCTTTTGACTCGGTTTAAAAGTTGCTGTCTAGCTTCTCGCTCACGAACAACGTCATCTCCTTGAAGATCTATTTCCCTCGGTACATACAATGCTCCGCATCGTTTAACAATTTGCCTAACACTCTCATCCGCCTCTTTGTCTAAGAATGCTGTAAAACTCGACTTATCTGCGCATGAGAGCAAGTCACTGGAGGCAACTAACGCCTTCTTGCTATCCGTCATGTCTGCTACTAGAGACCCAACGACAGTTTCCAGTGACTCCTGCACCAGCCTCGAATCCGCTGCTTTGACCAGCTTCAATAGCTGCTGCTCTAATTTGCTAATCAACACACTATTCTTATCCAATGCCACGAGCGCATTTAACGAGACATCGAACGTCGATCCAGACGCATCACTCGTCCAGCCACTCTGTCCGGCCACAAGCGGAAAGCTATTTAACCTATCCAACTGGGACTGCAGAGTGATGGTGTGGAAACCTGCGTAGGCAATGCCTCCATATTGCTTTAAGAGGCGTAGCATAATCAGTAGCTCCTGCAGCTGCCGTACCTTTAAAATGCCCATCTCATCCATTAGATGCGGTGGCAAGGTGAATAGTTGTACTTGATGTCGCGATAGAAACCTCTGGCAATAAGAGTACCACCGACCTTTTGGTTCATAGTCGACGTAGTGAAGGTAGATCTGGTAAGGTTCTAATACAGATCGAGCTGATCGCATTGCCGCAAAGTCCAAAAAAGAAAACCCGTCGTCGAATACATCTTGAGAAGCCGATGCATTCGTACCGACAGACGATAAAGGCACATAGACAAAGTGCACAAGGGGCTTCTCATGGCTGCTTGACGCTGGTTTCCCATTGCATTCGTTAATCCAGTACTGTCGACTGTCAGGGTGTAGCAAATCACTGCTTGGGACGTTATAACAAGCGCCAAGAGCGCTCTTCACATTTGCAGTCGCGTAGATCTCTTTCCGAAATGCTCTCGGCGGTTGACCCATTTCCAATGCAAAGAAGTTGTAGATAAGGAGGGGAAGGATGACAAAGAAGAACACGACACCCAAAAGTAGATGGCGTAGTACTCGTTGCGTTGGGAGGGAGCCCCGAGTCGCCCGAGATAACGCCATTTTAAATCGACTTGATTGTGCCAAAAGAAAAGATAACTGATGAAATATATTTATTTAAGACGAAGGAGGTCGAGGCAAGAGTCTTGTCATTGTACTCGCTACTTGTTGGTCTTGAGGGTAAACTTGCGAGTGAGTCTGCGGCGCTTCGTTTGAGTCGACTGGAAATCGTGGGGGTAGCTGCACGACTCTCGTGTACTGCTGAGAGTAGGGACGAGAAGTCATCTGAGTAGACAACGGTGGTAATTTAATGTCCGACTGGAATAATGGTCCATTGTGGAAAAAGTGGGGATCCGTTTGGGGTGTAGAAGGCATGGAAGCGACTTCTTCGATATCCCGACCTTCTCTTCTAGCTTGAGCTTTCACCATTCTGTACGGCCAACGATATTGCCGTCGTTGGCAAATACGCTTCAAGGTGATCGGGGCAACTCCCAATGCTCGAGCCGCCTACCGAAACACGTATAGATTAGCTATAGGTAGAATATTATAAAATAAGAATTATTAAAGAAACCTCGTCTTGTCGAAGGTGTCGATATTGGTGCAAAGTCTCGATCGAAAAATCATAAATGCGACGGCTCGGACGACGAAAGTGCCGACGATCTCGATGTTGTGCATAGTTTGAGATATATGTCATACCAGTATCAAAGTCAGACTGAATTACGCTGCGTAGGAAAAGAAGAATTTGAAAGTGAACAGAGTTCTAGAATCCAAACGCTTGGCCTGAATCGAGGAGAGGAAAATCTATTGACTTTTATGTCAGATCGAGATAGTTGCAGGACCTCTGTTCGAGCAAGATGCCCGTCAGAGTTGCTATTGATTTCTATGGATATGTCCGTACATGTCAATATCCTGTCCAACTTACCACCTAGTTAAGATACAGATACAAGGCCAAGTTTCCGCTACACACCTATTAAACTAGCTCCTAGTTGATTGTGGTCCATGTGAAGCGATGCGATTGAACCGGGTCCTCTTAGCGTTTGGCACAGACATGAGAGCTGAAGAGCGATTCATAGTAGTGTGAGCATGGCAGAAGTTTAATAAGTTTATCGTAGTTGTTTGGTATGGGCAGAACCAACCGCTATGCATGTAAATCATGCTAGTGCAGAGAAAGCTGTCATCCAAAGAAGCAGAGTAATGACACGGCCGCAGTAACCGAGCAAGATAGTCAGAGGATGTGTAGGAAGATTGGACTTCAACTTTGACAAGATGATTTACCACGTACAGTGTGCGGTCAAAGTACGTAAAAAACGCCTCTATCGTCCACAAAGTCTAGCTACAACGAATGAAAATACGTTTTAAAAATGTGAAAAAAATACATGAGGGAACTTATGATCTAATGAGGCAACATCCAAGTTCTATTTATGGTAACCTGTACAGGTACTCGTCTCTGATCTTGTTATAAATAGCAGAACCTTTTACGCCATCTACTTGCTTTAGACCCATTTGCACTTTGACCTCTATAAACAAAGGTACATAATGTTCCCATGAACTGTAAGACTTCAATTGATGTCTCTTGCATAGGTCCAGGCTACAAATATTGATGACATTAAACCATCGCCGAACATCCGTGCATCCTAACGCCAGCATTTGGAATGATGCAGCACAAGAATATTGGAAGGAGATGGAACCTCGAAAGCCATATAGGAGGCTCTGGCGATATACTTTAGGACTACTGATAGTGATCGCAATCACCTCAGCAATACTATTTGGTATTGAAGATAGTCAGAAAGATCTTGTCATCGTTAAATTAGAAGAGATACAACAAAGTATTGCCAACTTCGATCTCGGAATCGAATGGCTGGGCACTATGAAAGAGCACACTCGTAAATCGTGGGAAGACACCGCAGATCTCGATTACTCTGAACTACGTGCGAAATGTCGCGAGAAAGCTGTTCGGTCAAGGTGGCATGAAGATTCATGCAGTCGCAGATGTGCCAGGTAGACATCTATCTTAGGAAGCTATAATGTGCTTAATTATAACTAATTAAATTTGCTATAGAGAACGCTTGCATGGAGAATGCATGAATGGCTGCTCGTATGGATCCATAACGATCACTAAGAATACATGCGATTCGCTCGACTTTAGAAAAGCCTCCGCTCAACAAAGATGCACAGATAAGGTCGATTGCGTTAGCGCGTGCAAGACGTACGAAACCACGAAACATGCGAAAGGATCCATGAAAACTTGCGAACAAGCTTGTGTAAACATTTTGGGTCCAGCGTGCTCACGCGTGCTGCAGATATCTCGGGGACTGTACACGACACACGGAAACTAACGATGTCGTGGGAGCTTGGGACAGAGCGATAGAAGGGATATTCGCTAGATAATAGCAAGAGCATGGTCTAATCGACAGGACGAATATGGATGCAAGCAAAATGAATTAAGCTACTATAAAGTTTCTTCTTGGCTTACATCGACTTTATTGTGGGTTCGCTCTTCCTCGCCACGAGCTCAAACAAGCCTCTACCATAAGACTAACAAACGATACAGACTATCGTATCATCTTCATAGAAGGTAGGATGGGCAGTAGACTTTGCGCAGAATGAATTGTGTCATCAGAGGGCAGAAATCTTCGATGCTTTCATTGGACTATGTATTGAGATCTATACATCGTGTCGCTCTACGCTGGATTAATGAAAACTATGTACGCTCAATCCGGAAGGAAATCTTCGGAATGAAACCCAGAAACGCTTCAGCACATATCGTTGAGAACGATAAGAGATCAGTGGTTTATCCAAGAGGATACGCTCTATAGGATGCGTATCTCGAGCGCGAAAGCCAGGTATCACGAGACTTTTATTTGAAACAAATTGTATGCATGAGCAGCTGACCATCTAGCAACTTATGGATGTGAATTTCGCTTTCTACAAGGAATCATTCCAAGTCGAAGGCGATATAATGAGCCAATTGATTTTAATAAGAGACATGAGCTATTCAAGTAGATCCCGTGGATGCTTGAGTGGACATGAAAGGCATAAGAGACAGAATATACACTTGATTTGAGACCTTCAGTAATTGAAAATATGGTTGGCGCATACCCACTGATGAAGTACGTTGCTATCTTTCATCTTGACGACCAAGGCCTCGGTTGTTGTTGAGTGTCATGGGTTATCCCATCACCTTTCAAGACACCCACTTCTGCACGATTTAATATATGCATATCGTAAGGTTAGCACACTCCACTATCAGAGGTTTGGAATGTCTTAAAAGCTATCAAGTACGGATGAGATCAACCTAGGTCGAACCTTGTATCGACATTTCGACGGTTTGCACTTCTAGTATCGACCTGGATCCATTTCAGTCATTTCCAAATCTCCTCTTTACTACCAACATCAGCTTTCTGGATATACGATGGACCAACTAGCAAAAGCTTGCGAATATGTCAAAGACAATGAAAATTCTTTCGTCTTTGGCTTCCACTCTCCAACAAAACAACCTTTACGAAGCTTCCAGTCTCAATATCTGCACCCAGTGCAACCATCGAAGAAAAGGAGACCTACCAAGACCAGCAAAACAACGCGTGTCATCTACGACTTTACTTACGAGCAGCTCCAAAAGTGCTTTCATATGTCTCAACGAGATGCTGCCAAGTACTTTGGCGTTGCTGTTATCACGATGAAAAGGATTTGTAAGCGAAAGGGGATCCGCTGGCCGTATCGAGAAGCTAAAGCTCACCTCAACAGGCTGAAAAAAGAGCGCCAACGACGACTGCCAGCGTTTCTTCACGTCCAAGAGCACATCTATAAAAATGACTTTGTACCGCCTAATGATCGATCGTCTAGCGGTCTCATTTACGAAAGCACAAAAGCGGCGAAACAGCTTCGACTGATGCCGTTTCTATGCATGGCGGAGCAGCATGAAAACCACTAAGTAGCTGAGACTGCTATGCACCCTGCACACTACCTTCGTACATTACAGCTACTCTAGCTAAAAGTTTACTTCATCCACGTGTAGCTGAACACAATTTTATACTTTCATAATACATACGTGTTGCCTTCGTACTTTAGATGGTTCGATTTTTTGTCGAGCTAGATAGATGCAAATAAGATCTTAATAGAGTGATGGGCACGATCTTTTATTCTAATGGAACGTGTGAGTGCTTTCTTCTCGAACACGTACCCCGAATGGTGTTTCACCAAGTTTCCACTACGATGCTTTCTTGAACAAAAATGAAGTACCGTGCTTTAGACACTCTCGCTGGACTGCTAATGTAGCATTAGAGGCATGCCAGTCAACATTTGATTTATGATGGTGCAACAGTGCCGTTGCTTTGTTGAAAGTCGACCATTTAAAGCTCCTGATGAAGATTTATGCTGCGACAGCATGGGGAGTTACCTGAGAAAAGCACGCTAGTCGATCATGACTGTCGCTCGAGGTAATCTTGCTCGACCAGAATTTAAAAGAGTCCCTGTCGCAAGACACAGCAAGATTGACATGAAACTGACTTGTATGAACTGACATGTACGTGAAGTAGACTAGATGACTGATCCGTGATGCAATGTCTACGTGTTTTTTGATCTGGTGTGAGCTCAGGACAGCAAGATACATGCTTACGTAACTAGATAGTTACTCATTGGGTGCTTTCAAAAATGTTGGTTCCAACACTCCTGTTTGTCATATTGATTGCGTCGACAGTAGGATTGTTTAGCTATAAAGTCTATTCTACTCAAACTTTCTTATGGCGCTTAATTAAACCACCAGACTCAAATCCCAGACATCTAAGTGTAAATTATAGCCTACCAAAAATGAATTCACGAACAATACGATACGAAGTAGACTTTGCTGAGTAGTTCTCGGAACGGTAGAAGTAATAAAATCTCATCGGACTTACGGTATTTTGAAGGATGATGGATGGAAGAGTAAATTGACTGCAGTTTATAGACTTTGCTCGTTCCACAGTGTATTTCTTACCTAGCTTTTATGCTCTCTTCTTTATCCACATTTACGTATCGTACTCCTTTCGGACCTGTCGGCTATCTTCCCAATCTAAAGTCCCAGCCACTCTTACTTTCGAGTCTTGTACAAAATTACTCATTCTCCGAATTCCCACCTCGGCTACAAGTTTCCACGGTAGCCCATCGCGCAAGACTTCTCGACGACCCGGTTTTCCTGGAAGTCTCTTCTTCGCCAAAGTGTACCGACCAACCGGAGGGAGTTCGAAGTGTGGCTGAAATGTCTTGCATTTAACAAAACTGGCAAGGCAACCTGAAGGAGTCGACATACGAAGGCAGCTAACAATTGACGTTTCGACGACCGAAATGAACAGAATAAGATGCACGGAGCGAAGATATGCGAGCGCTAAGGTGGGATGGTTGGAGATATACATATCAAAAGAGGACGACGTGGGTATTGTGAGGGATTCATGTGGGCGAAATCCTATGCGGCACATGTGCTGCAGGTATGCGTACCCAATCACATCCATATATTGTTGGGCACACACGGGATACCAATACGGATGCCAGTGCTCTTTTGTTTTGGCTTAGAATAGCCGGTAGTCGGTAAATATAAACGGAAATTATAATATGAAGTCTATTGTAGCATCGAGTTTATTTTACCCGATTGAATCAGTACCAGTACACTATTTTAATTCCGTCGCGTCTATACAAAAAATGAATATTGCTGAGATGAGTATGCATAAATATCGTAGAATCTCAAACCTTGCATAAGCTTACCAAGGCTGTCTCGAGCAGCACTTAAAATGATTTGATTTCATTATACTGTCCCTATATGCGGACAGGTTTGTCCGCAGTACTGTATCCAACCTAGTCATCTGAGATGGTTTTGTAAGGCCTTCAAAAGCCTTGATGAAAGCTCACTAAGACTGTCTATTAGCCTAGTCAAGATAGTAAGCTATAGTATCCATAGTCGGTAAATGACCATTTGACTTGTTGAATCCTTTGACTGTCTGCTAGCAAGTCTTCTACATTTTGTAATAAATTTCCCTTAAGCTTTTCACACAGGAGGCTGCTCGTGAGCGTGGGTTTGATACCGCAGGCAATGAGAGACAAAAACGAAATATACTGCTATTATCGGCATCATTCGAGAGCCACATCTGAACCTAGGTTTCCATTCATCTACGAGATTGTCCATGGAGGACCTTCGTAAATATTACTTTATACATTGAAAACAGAGCTGCATTCGATCGACAATGGCATCGGCACACAAATGAATATATTTCTCTATATGTTTTATAGTCATATTACGGGTCAATAAGCAGGATCAGTCGCATTAATATGAATACGTCAGCTACCTAGAGGTATGCGACGAAGCGCACCCGTGCGACGCTCTCACACGTATTCATAAAAAAAGGTGTATATAAATGAAGTGGATTGCGTGGTAGGAAGTAAACGCAGCAACATGCTCTTGTAAACAAATGGTAGCGAAAGGGACATGATCTTGGTAGAAAAAAATAGATTTATCTTTAACTGCTTTTACCCAAACAGCTCAGTCTGTTCAAGCCTATCTTCTTTTTATGCCCTATGCTTTCTCAGTGGCAGTATTTCGACCATCTAGCAACAGACTTTTGCCGACTTATAAATCCTTGAGCTCAATTCCAATCGGTACGTGGTCACTACCAGTCACAAGCCCTCGGATAAACGCAGATTCCTACATGTACACGTCAGGAAGTCACTTAACACGGGAAAAAGCTCAATACGTACGACATGCGGTAATAACGACTTGGATGTCACGAAGTAGTCCAATCTCCATCCCTTGTTCTTTTCTCTCGCCTTGAACCGGTACGAAAAGTAGGAGAACTGTTTCGTGTCCGGATGGAAATGGCGGTACGTGTCGACAAACCCTTTGCTCAACAACCCTCCGAAGCTCTCTCGCTCGGCATCAGTAAAGCCAGCGCTTTTATTTCGCTTTTCACAACTGTCAGAGTCTTTTCATCCGTATTGGTCAAAGCAGAATAGCTTACGTTTGAGACAGGGTCATGGATATCAATCTCTTCGTGCGCGACATTCAGGTCACCACCAAAAACCACTGGCTTGGACTTTTCCAACTCTTGGAGCATGGAAAAGAGAGACACGTCCCATTCCTTCGTACGATAGTCGAGACGAACGAGACCAGCGCCACTGTTCGGTACCTACTCCCACGCGTCAATACACTACGTACAATATGGGCAGTAGTGGGCATACATAAGTGTGAACGAGCCAGAATTTGGGGTACTCGAGAGCGAGAAATCGACCTTCATCCTGCACTTGGTCGCTCACAAGCAGCTCATGCTTGACGGTTAGAGGCTCCGTCTTGCTGAACACGGCTGTTCCAGAGTACCCTAGAAGGCAGGTGTTAGCCGTTGGGAACAATAGGATATTGTACCATGCGTACCTTTCTTGGTGGCGCATGACCAGTACTGGTGCTTGTAGTCTGGCAAAAAATCCTCAATCTAGTCTTGATGAGCGATATGGGCATAGCTGTATATATCTTTCGGTCTACCTTTTTCAATTCGTCCGAACAGATCTTTGTTTCTCCAATACAAAAGACGTCAGGGTCCTCCTGCTTCACGTACGCTCGGATATGAGCACCCGCCTCCTTTTTGAGCATCGCTCGTAATCCATTGACATTCCATGCCACAATCTTCCAATTCTTCGGATCGCTCTTCGAATTGGATGGGACGCCTTCGAATTGTGGATAAGCTGCCACTTTGTCCTGTAATTCCTTGGAAATACCACTCGATGGTTTTGGACGACTCAGTTGACTACTTTTTGGCGCGAACAAGGCGTTCCATGCCGACTTGTCCGTCGTGGCAGCCTTGTCGGTCTTGGCAGCCTTGGCCGGTGGTTTCGGAGAGTCGGAAGCTTTGGATGCGTCTTTCAAAGCAGCCGCCACTCGTTTACTCTTGCGTGTACTCATGAGACTGGACAAAGACAATGGCTGCCCGTTTCCTGCTTGATGCGAAGAAGAGTGGAAAGCTATGATCCAGCGAGATGCCACGTCAGCCTCGTCGTTTGATTGGCCTGTCGCTCCCTTCAGATGGGTACATTCCATATCGCATGAACGGGCACAGTTTGATTGCAATATATTTTGGACAAGGTTTATGAAAAACATACACAAAAGTTAGGGTAGGAGCTCGAGGTAAAATACATTCAGTCGAGGTAGGTGTTAGGATGGAGTCTGGGGAGAGCCAAGAGGAGGATGCTAGTGCGGAAATGTACGACAAGGAGAGAGAGCAGCGGCAATATAGCAGTCGAAATTTCAGACGCCGAGATGATACCAAACGCAAGTATAATGCACTGAAAGATAAATTACGAGCGACGCAAGAGGAGCTCGGGACCAAGATGAGGGAATTGCAGACATACGAGACACATTACGCCAAGCAAAAGAAGGACGTACGTCGTTGGAAGAAAAAGTTTGATTATGTCTTTCGAGAGAATGAGCTGCTGTCTCATGAAGCAAAGAAACTGAATCAAGCGCATCGACAGATCCAGTATCAGGAGAAGCTCAAGTCGTTTAAAGAGGAGGAGAATCGAGCGTTAAAGCGACTGGTGAAAGGCTTCGAGTCGGCACTCAAGCGAGAGAAGAAGCAAAAGGATAAATTGAATCATGAGCTGCAGCAAGCTCGAGACCAAGTCCGAGCGAGCGAAGAGTCTGTCGCGATCCTCCAGCAGTCGCAAGCCAGCATCGACTTGAATAACTCCAAGTCGGAAGAAGACTGGTCGAACCAGATCGCTCAGGACGAATACGACAACCTGAAGCATCAGTTGGAGCAGGAAAAGCAGCAGCGGCAGTACATGCGAGACGAATTGAATGGCGAAATCGAGTCTCTTCGGAACGAATTAGACATGGCAAAGCAGGAAGTGTCCAGTCACAAGGATGACAACCAGCGTCGAGAGGAGAAGCTGAAGGCTTCTTACGACCGCGTGAAAGAACTGGAGCAGCAGTTGCAAGAAGCATCGGACTCTCACCTCCAGCAGCTGCAAGACAAGCAGGAGCAGATCGCCCAAATTGAGACGGAGCTAAGTGATCTTCGAGTCCAAGCAGAGTCGAACAAGCAAGGTCCGGGCTTTGATCCTACAGACGACGGTGAAGAGGACGATGCAGACGAGAAGGACGATGACCGTGAAAACGAAGAGGAAGACGACAGGAGTGTAAACGATTGCGATGATAGGGAAGAAGCTGTATTCGACGACGACAACAGGAGTGAGAGGGACGATTCGGACCCTAGCACTCCGCCTGGTACGCCTCCACGTGTGTCGGAGGAATCCATCTTCCGGACGTTTGATCCGTACGAAGATCAGGTCATCCAGGACTGGGAGAACGACAAGAGTATCCAAGCTGCAGCATCTGGGGAAGTGGATATGGATCGACTGCAGGCATTCTTCGACTACCTTCCGCCAGACAATCGCGCCGGCGTGCGACAGATACTGGAACAAGCTCTCTTATCCGACTTGGACGCACCGCTCGCATCCGACATGCAGATCCTGTTACCTGACATGCCCAAGATTGGAAGGGAAGAGTTGAAGGAGTACGTCATTCCTCGTCTCAAGGCACACAAACAGCTTCGAGTGACGTTGTCGACACTTGAGAGACGTACTGTCGTGACCGACGTGCGTTTGAAATTGGAGAGGAGAGAGGATGGGAATCTAGACATGGCACGAAAGGACTTTGGACACGACCACGAGTTCTACGGTCCGTCCAGCGTCGACCCGACCAAGCAGGTAAAGCATACGAAGCGAGTGATCAGTGGTACAGATAAACCTTCCTATGTGTCGTACCCGATGGAAGAGGAATCGGCAGATGAGGCTCCTCCGCAGCCATCCTTGTTTGAAGAAGCACCTCCGTCCGACGATGGGAACGATGTATCGACGCCTGGCAGTCAGTCGAAAAGCAGCAACGCGACTGTGCCAGCAACACCTGTACCGACTATCTCCAAGGGAGGATCAGGTCTCTTCGGAGCCTTCACCAAGCTCCGGGCGGCCACTCGGTTCGTCCAGACGTCCTCGACGCAGGAAAAAATCGAGCACACTGGTACGACATGCCAGTACTGTAAACAGTCTCCGATCATCGGTGGTCTGTACTCTTGTGCGACGTGTGTCAACCTAGATTTGTGTGAAAACTGCTATGCTTTGGGTGGCCACGGTCTCGAGAACTCGGACGAGCTCTTCCATCGCGTGCAGGACCTTGCGCTCAATCGATGCGTGAGTCTGCAGGAAGAGGTGGAAATGCTCGAGCTTCTACGCTTTGAGATTTGCAAGAGCAATTTACGTAAATTTGCATTCGTGCTCAATTGGTTGGCAGATGTCGTCAACGGGAAGAGCAGTAAGGATCTACAGGCACGAGCACTGGAGATCCCGAACGTCCGTCGAGACGTTCGAAAGGAGTTCGTGCCACAATTGCTGGAAGTCTGTTCTGTCCGGCAAGATATCGAGATTCGAGTCGAGTGGGAATTGGAGAGTGACAACAACGCGCAAGCGCACAGCGCTATACGAGACAATGAAGACGCGAATGGCGACGGAGCGTTCTTGGAGACACTGCGCATCTGGGTGGCAGATCAGTACCGCACAACTTCCCCTTTTGTCGAGAGGAGCTTGCAGAGGTATCGGGATGGAGAAGTGGACAAAGTAGAAGTAGAAAGGAAGAACACAGTCGGGACGATGGACGAAGAGGGTGTGGAGGATGTGGTCGGGAGCAACGTCAAGTACGCTGCGAGTGAAGAGCTGTAGTCAAAATACATTTAAATCGTCTCATTCGTCTGCACTTATCTCTTCCTCTCGAATCCACTTTTGAAGGTCCAGTAAGTCCACGTTGATACTTTCTTCTTCACACGATGTCTCATGCATGACAAGATCTCTCTTCACTGCACAGCGTCGACCGCAACGGCTACAGCGTAAACCTTCTTTCATCACGGATATCATGTACTCTAACTTTGCATGTTCTGTCGCTTGTTTCATCATTTTCTTTTCGATAAACTTGGTCTCCAGCACTCGTTTCTTGCCTAGAAGCCAAAAGAGGAGACCGTGGCTTTGGACGATAAGCTGCGAGATTCCTCCAGATAGGAACATGGAACTCGCTGGAGCAAGGCTGGAACTGGATGGGGTTTGACGCTTCCACCAATTTTCCAGCTCTTGGCAATCCACAGACCCATCGTGGTCTTTGTCCAACTCCTCAAACATGCGGCGTACTTGGACATCCGTGAGAGGCGGAAGCTGAACCTGTCTATTTGTATGGGAACGTTGCTTCGCGTTCCCTTTCAAGTACTCCTTCCGGAGATATGACAGCATCAAGTGAAACTCGTCAATGTCCAGAGTACCAGAGCCATCGAGGTCAAAAGCGTGAAAGCACTGCCGCAGTCTCTTTGTATCTGCGTCGACGTTTTCATCCACTACTTTCGATTTAGACACGACTTGGATCTGAGATCGCCAACGCGCCAGCTCACTCTTCACCTGGGCTTTGCCGTAATTAGTCTTTAGGTAGATGGAGAATTCTACTTGCACGTTGTGCTGAATCTGTGTCAACTGCTCAAGCTCTTCTTTCATGCGGCAAGCATTAATAAATCTCTTCCTACGAAACCATTCTGGACACCAGAAGAGGTGCACAAAGAGACAAATCCTAGTTTTTGCCTCCCAACGGTACAAATGAACTCGGCGCTGAAGTTCAATATATCTTCTTCGTTTCAGCCGTCGATAGTAAGCGCCCACTTTCCGAGCAATGCAAACGCGTGCAGCTTGTCGAATAACGGCAAAATCAATCCAACTTTCCACTTCCGACTTGAGCACTGGTACTAGGATGTGCTCTCTCCATTGCGCGTGTCTTCGAAATTGCCTTTGAATACAAATTGCTGCTCTATGGCGCTTGAGGAATCCTTTGTGTAGAAGAGGTATGCCAAAGCGACGTAGGAAGCGTATTTTGACTGCAAGATGCCGAAGTTTAGCAAGTAGGTCCAGCCTATAGACCATTTTTCGATAGACCTGGCTAACTGCTTGTTGTCCGATATGGGCTTCATAGGAATATGGATACAGTTTATCGCAAGGACTGCTTACTGGGGAATTTAATTTATATCGTACGGATGTAAGGGAATGAAGCAACTGGTCTTCTCGACAGCTATATCGTGACGCACTCAGCGGTCGTGCCAATAGAGATCGTACTTCATTTTCCCATATATTCCCTTCCATTTTACTTGCAATGTGGTTTGAGAGAGTGCTCGCCATCTACATTCGTCCGTCAAACGAGCAACGTTAAAATATGATTCAATACAGGACATCCAAATCCTTTGTACCTCGGACGATATCAGATCGGTAACGGGAGGCAAGGTATTTGTCCCAGACTTCCTTTTTAGCTTCTGGCTGCTTTTCAGGTTCATTCTTTGATTATCGGAACCGAATGATGTGTCAGTGGGATGACAATCAGTATAAGTTCGAGGAGCACATGTTTCACTGTGTCTATCAATGAAAGCTACGACTTCCTCCACTTCTTGTTGCCATTTAGCTATAAGCTGTCGATACGACAGCTTCACACCTTTTCTCTTGGGTGACTGGATCACCGGGTCCAATGTTGCCAGCGATCGCTTGAGCTCTTCATCGGTTTTTGGATGAGGCCTCTTTCTTAAAGGCAGACGCAACGGTGAGGTTGCAAGCCTCTCTGATAGTGAAGGTACCCTTGCCAGATTCGTACCATCTTTCGATGCCATTTCGATTTAAATGAAACTACGCAGTCGGTTATAAATATCGAGATGGATACTTTGGATCGTTTGGTTGTATGTGGGTTTCCACATCTCATTTAAAGATTTTCTGCAAATTTTTATCGTGATGCGATCTTGCCAGTGGGGGCTACTGATTGCTCTCGCTATACTGCTCTGTGATATCAACGCTATGGATGGAGGACAAAGAACTGATACTCGTACTGATCATTATAAGCGAACTCCATGCTCGCAGTCGAAATGTAGTGCTGGCGGCTGTCTGTATGAAAACTGCAAGCACCCAGTCGAATGCGACGGTGGACGGTGTCAATTCAGGTATGCATAATGTCTAAGCGATGCTTTGAAAGATGGGTTAACGAGCAGGTTGTAGATCTTGCAAGGAGGCATCTTGTGATGGAGGGCTGTGCACATTTGAAAGCGGTGCTCGAGCGACATGTACTGGTGGCTCTTGCTCATTTAAAAGCATGAAGGAAACGTTATCTAATGGCTACTGCGACGGAGGTGAATGTCTCTTGAATGGACAAAGGCATCCGAGCAATTTTGATCTGACATTGAGTCAATAATCCGCGAATAGTGTCAACAAAATGAATTAAAATCATGTTTTGTTCTTATAGTTAGTAGTGGATAAGAGGTCGAATGGGCCAGACACGTTCAGACTCGAACTCTAGGTCGATAGGAGCGTCAAATATATGAAGGTATTCTTTCAAACTCATGAGCTCGTCTCTACCCATGAGCTTCTTTATGATATCTGGAGACGGAAGGAACGTTTGGTCCGTATTGGAAAGATTCGTAAGACTACGCCGAACGTCATTAGGCATCATTGGACCAATCTTCTTCACAAACTTGATCAAATTTAGAAACGTTTCCACTGCTTGTGTTCGCACATTGTCGTCGGTGACTTCATTAGCTTCAGATCGATTTGTTATTGCCAACTTTCTGACGTAGAAACCTTGGACGATGCGACCAGGATTGTTTTCAGACGACGCGAGGACCTTAATCAGTCCACCATCCATTACTTTCTGCGTCTGAAGTTGATGGCAGATCTGGATGAACTGCTCCGACGTAGATTCTAAAAACATGACGACATAGTTTTCAATCTGCAAAGCCATTCCTGTCACCTCAAACTCTACGATGGCCATTAATTTTCCAAAGTACTCTTGAATCTTACGACTGTAGTCGTCATTCCCATTGCCTAGTCTTGCCAGAACGACGGAGCGTGAGATGCCTTCTGAAAACGTGGCTTCAGGGTCCGATGGACTCGATGCATCGACTTGTTCATTTGATAATGCCAAGCTCGTAGTACTTTTCGCTAGATCGGCTTGAACAGCCTCGACAGGTGCAGGTGGAGGTTCACGTAGCGTGAGCACCTCCAGCAGAGAAGGTCCCAGCTCAGTGGACACGTCGAAATTGGACACATTTTCCGCTGCTGCCTCGAACGCATCATTTACGACAGCTTCATCAGATTTGCTATCGAGTAGCTTGTTATCGCTCTTTCCTCGGTCGCTCAAGCTGTGAGAAGCGTTTGTAGTAGACTGCATTGGGCTATAAGGTACGAATGGAACCAACAGATGAAGGAGAAAGAAATGAAACGGACACGTTTTATTTCTAATGCAGATCTTTCGATACATAGACTCACTTACTCTTCGTACTCTTGTCGTATCATCATGAACAACCTCTTGTACAGGTCTTTGGCACCTGCGTCCCAGTGTGTTCCAGTGAGGTGGTTCCCGTCGACTCGATAGACATGCCACCGACCTTTTATAAAGCGCTGTGTATCGTCCATAGCATGCATTGCATCAATTGATATATGGGACGCATGTCGAGCCATCTCATTCTCCTCAAGAGACGAGTTTGAAGCTGAAGGTGGGATCTCCCCATTTGGCTCATCTGTTAAAATTGCCTGGTTTCGTGTCGGCTTCAAAGCTTGAGGCAAGTCTGATGGCTTTGGCAACCACGGTCTCAGCATGGATTGGATGTTGACTGCTCCATCATTATGCACCCATTCATCCGGCTTAAATCCGTCAAATATCAGATGAAGCGACTTTGCACAGCGCTGCATCAATAGCGCGAGACCATGCATCGTCGGTATTTTGGCGAAATCTAGATGGCGCAATCGGCGGTACAGAAACAGCGAAAGCATAGTTATGACGGTGAGACGCGTAGAGAGTCGTCGAGGAAATTTAAAAGTTCCAGAGCCGACGAGCGCGAGGACAACTAACGCTTCGACAATGGGTATATGGGCGTATTGAGGGGACGTGGTGATGCTTAGTAGGTACAACTTGTGCATATGGGATAGCTGTTTGTTTCGATTGATTCGAAAGGCAGGTAAGATGTCAAATACAGCAAAGTCGCCGTTTGATCTGACGCCAATTTCTGTACTAGCGAGATCCTTTAGGCACCAGTTATCCCACTGGTCCATCCGGAGATCGTATAGACCTCGCAACAGAGGTAATCGTCGGTAGAGTTTGTGCCAGCTACCACATGCTGCTGCGAATGCGTGTGCAAAACTAATTGGTGGGATTTCTTTGGAATGTAGACCACATAGATGCGGTAAAAGCGATCCGGTGAGCGGACCGGCAATGGAGACGATGCTTCGAACCCATGATGCATCACTTCCGACGTTGAAAAAGTCACGACAAAGTAGTTGGTACAACTCTAGAGCGGCAGTAGCACCCATGCTATGCCCAATCAAATGAACGGGGTTTGCACTACTCCACAAAGGGTGGAGTGGAGTGGCGTAGTGGACACCGTATCGGAGATGACCACAGCTTTTCGCATGCTCAGCTCCGTAGTCCACAGTGCCTCCGTGCAACTGGTAGAAAGTTTCACATGCACGATCATGGTCCGAAGCGATGATGCCAAGACTCACAATGCAATGGTTATCATTCAAATCTCGTAGAGTCTGCTCCGGCCAGTAAGGAGCAGCGTAATTCCACAGAGGATGGTCTCGGCCGTACCCAAAGGCTCCTACGATAAAACGTAGCTTGAGTATACATATTGTAGGTTATAGCAGAAAAATTGAACCGTGGATGAGTACGACGGGATGTTTGGTAGACACTGGCATAAGAAATGAGAACGGCGAAGACGGTGTAGAGTACCAACTCGTGTCTTTATATTTTCAGCAGATGCTGCTATCTTCCCTAATTGGGCGTAGAAAGATGATACGTTTTGACTGAAATGTATCTACTCAGATCTGACTTTATCTTCAAAGTTGAAGTGTAGGGATCCGTCGGGCGAGTGGGAGATGTCGGGCGGCTGGGAACTTCGGTTCGAGCAATTGCGCCCTCAAGCGTACCCAACGGCTTGGCTATACAACACTTCGACATGAAGCGTGTATAGGTTCATACAAACGACAACGATGCGAATGATCCATGTTCCGTCTGGCGCCAGCAGGATGACACCTCATCCGACTAGGCTTCCTGACAGGAGATTCATCTAATAAATGAAAGTCCCACAGCATGCATAAGAAGTCACCTTAAATTCTTATTCTGTCCATGACGATACCCCCACGAGAAAAATTGTTTCTGTCTCACTTTGTAAACGGAGAGCTGCCACAGAACCTTAACTACGAAACGATCGCTGCCTCGAAAAGCTTCCATGCGGGAGTTGGAGAGGCTTTAATTGTTCGAAGAGCTTGATGACTGTGATTTTAGCTACACTATAACTGAATTCTTGGGTTTCAACTTAATTTGCGACATTGGTATGCCTCTATGACATTTTTATGGTCGACTTCTTCTGATGAACAAGATAGTACCACTGATTTTGTCCTTTGGGCATGGAATAAGATGGACACGCCAGAGTGTCAGGATACATACTTCGAACAGTCTCATCTGCTCTTAATGGTAACCTGCACAACTCAGTCAAGGATAGTAATGTGCTATTTATACGACTACGACTGCCAGCATGCAATTGGGATAAAAAAGCATTTCATTTTGCGAATTAATTTTGTCGCTAGTTTTCTTGCTCACACTCAGCAGTTAGTCGCTCAAATAACTTTGCTGCCTCACTTTTATGAGCAATAGTCGTATTTTCCATGCGCCAGTCCGTCCCCGTCTTGTTTCCCATCACAGTTGCTGCCTTGAGTTGTAAAAGGTTCCGCTTTCTCGCCCGAATTGACATGTTTTTTCGTTCACGATATGGCCAAACAAAGCGGAGTCGCTTGCAATTGCGTTTAAGCGTAACAGCAGATACTCCAAGGTAGGCTGCTGCTTCACGTTGCGGTAAGTTAAAGTACCTTTTTAACTCTTCCATCGAAAAGTTAAACACAACTCGACTCTTACGACACGTAGTCCTGCCTCCTTGGTTGTTGCCATCGTTTTCAGTCGGGAAGACTCGAGATACCACGAAGGACATGATAAGGTTGACAATGAAACGGGAGGTGGATGAACGCGAAATGGAAAATTTACAAATGAGATCGGTGCTTGTGAACTTTGGTCACGAATGACGCCATTCAACGAAGTGATGGGTCAAGATTGAAAAGATGTATAGGCTCGTGGCCGATCTCTGAACACATCGTGATAATCGCTAACATCAAGCGAGTCTCGACTCTGTTTTACGTTTACAGCTGCACAGTTATGAAGCATTTACTTACCTTGCAATTACGTGTAGTACAGAGAAATATGTACTAGAGTCGTAAAAGTAGGTGTATACTATCGCTGTTCATATAGCCCACCACATCGAAATCATCGGACGGAACGAAGTGGAAACCATACCGTCTGCACAACTGTTGGTGGAAAGTTGAAGTCATTCTTCTACCGTCAAAATCTATGGACACTAGTTTTACTATCGCAAGATACACTCGGCTATGCACGAAACGTTATATAGTTTCCAACTTCATCCATTCCCCATGAAGTTTAGATTCGTGTGGATACTGCTTCATTCTTCATGGAAATTTTAAGGTCAAAGACGGAGCTGCCTATCACCAAAAGTTCTGGGAAGCTCTAGCTGCGCCAGATTTGCGCGAACTGATGTAGAGAACTTGGCAAGCATATCATTCTAATTCTTTGCCTTTGTTAGCCTATCCTTGAAAATTATAAAGCTGCCAAGCAGAGCCTTAAGTGCTCAGTACCAGAAAAGTGAAGTAAATAACATCAAGCCACCGATCGCCACGAATAGCGCATACTCCTTAGAAAAGAAGTTTGCTACTCACTGGTGTTCATTAGTTGCACAACCGCAGCTTAGACTGTGCCCATGATCATTTGATATTCATAGAAACCCAGGGCCCACACTCGGTTATAGCATCAATGATAAATAAAACCAACCAAATTCGCGTTCACTGCGAAATGCCCATTTCATCTTTCAAGTGCTACGAGAGCGCTTGAATAACTAACGAATGTGATTTTCCCGCCAAAATTTGAACGCAATGGCAAATGACGAACCCTACGGATGAAGATGATACTCCATATTCTCGGTTCATTTCCTCGCTATTGTTTTCTTCCTTTATTTAAACTGCCATATATATCGTCATGTTTATTGCAGCATGATCTGTGTAAGAATTGTACCAGGTCTGCGGGATTCTCCACAATATGGAAACCTAGAGGCTGACTACGCTTTGTTGAAATCTGCATTAATTGATGATAAAGACAAGGGCACTTGTCGGAGTATGATAAGGACTGCAGATTTACATGTTCATTCCAAAAATGTCAAGTACATCCAGCTTAATCTGCAGTTTTCCTTCAAAACACGGTCTAAATTTAGCTATACGTTCTCCACAACGTACCTAAACTGATGCAAGTCAGGTGTGTTGTGTTCCCAAGGGATCTCGCGAACACCTGTTCTTTGAGATGACCACGTGATGTCAGCATCTAACTTCATGGCCATGCGTGCTGCGCCGGTAAGCGATTCCCGTTCCCATCTCAATATTGCGTCAAGCTCGTTTGTTATGCTTGGCGGTATATGTTATGTGATCCCTCTCGACTAACGACCAATGTCTTATCTATTTTGTCACGAGGATACGTTTCATCCAGCAAGTACCTTTCGTCGGCTGATTGATGAGAAGCGACGACACCATCTGCCTCGACGCTTCTAGTCTCAATTGGCCATTTTGCAATCCGAAGATGACCACACCAACTAAGTTCCCAGTCGTCTTCATACATGGTACGCTGATGACTAGTAAGCGTGATACTTTACCAGATAGTTCTAATAAGTCATCAGGTGCGTTCGGATACGGCCGAGACCATCCTTTTTTCGGTCTTGGCAAGCCATATTGGCCCGAGCGAGAGATATTAGAGCTTAATCCGAATCATATTCTGGTGACGGTTGGTGCCGTCAGTTCTGACCACGACCGTGCTTGTGAAGCGTTTTACCAGCTCATAGGCGGAACGGTGGACTATGGAGACCAACACGCCGTGACATATGAGCATCGACGCTTTGGGACTCACTACCCGTATCCGATGTACCCCGAGTGGAATAGCAATCATCCTATCCACCTCGTCGGACATAGCATGGGAGCGACGACTGCAATTGAGCTCTACCAATTACTGTGTGCAGACTTTTTCAACGTAGGGAGTGATGCCTCGTGGGTTTGTAGCATCACATCCATCGCCGGTCCATTGACTGGGTCGACGTTGCTACCTGCATTTGGCATTCGAGGAGTGACATTTCCCCATTATAGCTGGGCACACCTGCTTTTCATATCGTTGGGAAGTTGGCTCAAAGCTAGCCAATACCTTCCATGGCTGAAAAGGGTGGCGAACGTCGGCCTAGATCAGTGGACCGACTGGTCTCTCGGATCTCTGCTCTACCCAAAGGAGCTGATTTTAAAGATGAATGGTGACTTATCCATGTATGACATGGCTCCAGAACGGCGGATTCGACGGAACGAAGCGCTGACGAACATGCATAAGATTTATCTCCTAAGTATCGTCACTGCCAATTGTTCCCGCTTTCCTACCGTCGAGTGCTTGGTCTTGATCGCAATATGCGGTCTAAAAGTCTCCAAACGACCGGTCAACCGGATGCGTCGGCTGACCTTGTTCCTTGGTCTTCTGGCATTTTTGTTCAGTCGACTGAAAAAGCTGAACGTCGCTCGGACGACATCTATGTCTGGCATCCAGTGGTTCATCGAGCGATACGTCCGATCCATCCACTCTCTATTTGAAGGTATATATCAACTATGTATCGCGTCTCCATATAGTTATTCATCGTGCTGGTCATGGTTGTAGGTTTCAAGCCGGATGTCTGGCGACATAATGATGGCGTCGTCAACATCCATTCCCAGCTCCGACCGTGGTTTCCAAAGCCCCAGGACACTCGGCGCGTGATGGAAAAGGCAGTCAGTGCAGCAGCCACAACGTCGACGGATTGCATTCGTCCATCGACATCCTCGTCCTCTTTGCATGAGAGTGAGCTTGCGCGTCATGCATCCCATATTTCGATTGCAGCTGATACGATACACGAGGAAGAATACCTTCAAAAGGGTCGTTGGCATGTCTTTCGAGTCAAAGGAAACCACCTCTCTGGCATGTACTGGGATAGTGGGGCGAAGGACTTATACGCCAGCATTTTTCTACTGATCGCTCAGCAGTACGAGATCGACCAAAAGTGATGGGATGTCGTTCTACCGCATCTAAATTACTGTTAAATAGTTTTAGGTCCTACACGTAGGAACGGAAAAGTGAAGTGAATGCCATGCGTTAATAATCTTTGTGCTCCTCTATGCCTATATCAACTAGAATGTAATCGCAAAAGCCATATTCTACTCCCTACTTGCATTGGAAACTTTGATAGCCAAAAAATCTTTCTCTTCTTTTACTAACGGATACAAAAGACGAAAGGATCGTTAGAGCATGTCGAATATAGGGCACTCGTGTCCGATGTGAGTGTCCAATCTATGTTGAAGTTCTAATCAGACAAGCCGTTATCAGATATTTGGCTTGAACTTGTCATAGTCAAGCTTTCAATTGGCGAAAATACATAATTGAGCCTTTCTATTGGTTGAAAAAAAGCGCGGAAGATTTCCAGACACCTGGGAGCAGTCGCATCCGTTTATCGTCTTCCTGGAGGTGAACATGTCTGTTCGAACGAAATACCCTGTTGTACTAGTTCATGGTGCTTGTGGTTTTGGTAAAGAGTACCCGGCATGGAGACACTTTTCTCCGTATTGGCCTGAAGGTGAAATTGGGAAACTGAATCCGAACCACATCATCGTCGACGTCGGACCGATATCTTCCGACCACGACCGAGCTTGTGAAACCTTCTACCAACTCTTTGGTGGAACCGTAGACTACGGCCAGCAGCATGCTGAAGCATGCAACCATCGGCGGTATGGAGAACACTACCACCGTGGACTTCATCCCAACTGGAGCGCTGACAATCCACTGCATCTCGTCGGCCATAGTATGGGCGCGACAACCTCCATAGAGCTATACCAACTTCTGTGTACTGACTTTTTCAACGTCGGGAGTAATGCCTCCTGGATTCGAAGTATCACATCCATCGCTGGGCCGTTGAGCGGCTCCACCTTGTTCCACCTCTACGGTGTCAACGCAGAGCAGCCACTCTTCTCACGCTACTCGTTTGCCCACATATTTTCTGCTGCTTGTTTTTCCATCTATAAACTCTATCGGCGCTTCTCATCGCTTCAAGGCATCTTCAACTTGCACTTGAACCACTGGGACGATCTCTCGCTCCGACAACTGTGCACCACCGACCTTGCGTTGCATACGAACGCTGACTTTGCCATGTTCCAGTCCTTGCCTATGTACAGGATGGAGAAGAACAAGAAGCTGCAGAGTATGCAAAAGATCCACTTGCTCAGCATCGTCACAGCCTCGACATCCAGCCACTTTCCCGTGCAAGATGCCGTGCTTGCAGCTATTCTTTGTCTTCTACTTGCTATAAGAAGACCTCGTAGCGGGTATAAAAGAGCACTTGTTATCTCGTGTTTTGTCTATCATCTCTACGGTCGACTCCGGAAAATCGACTTGGCTCAAGTTCCTTCTCTCCATGGCTACATCTGGCTCATGCGACGTTACGTTCAATCTCTTCCTTCCATCTTTGACGGTATTTCCATTCGATCACACTTGTCAAGTACTTGGTTATAACATGCATATGATAGGCTTCAAGCAGGACTTGTGGGCAGAGAGCGATGGGCTGGTGAATATCCAATCCATGCTTCGGCCGTGGTTTCCCAAACCAAAAGACATGTCTCGAGCTATGGACATGGCGGCGGAGACGATACCGATATCCACTTCATCCTCTTCACTTTACGAGAGTGAAATGGCTCGAAACGCGTCGCATGTGTCCATTGATCAAATAGATGGAGAAGGTGAGACTGTCGCACGATTCCAACGAGGTCGATGGTACGTGTACAGGGTGGATGGGAACCATTTCCGAGGAACATGGTGGGATGGTGGTGCGAAAGACTTGTACGAGAGTCTGTTTATTCTTCTTCAGAGAGAGTGTGAAGGGACAACGGCAATGGAGCAAAAGCTTGAAATAACAGCGAGTATAGCTTAGAAGAAAGTCAAGAGAGGATGGAATACATGTCCAGATCATGGCTACTCTTGTCTTTCAATTTATTCTCACAGTCCTTGCTGTGGATTAGGATGCTGACAGTATCTGCAATCAAAGGCTACTTTAAAACATTCACCGACGCAGTAGCTTTGCATGCCACGATGCTTGTTTCAGCCAAGAGCAGCAACGGATACTCGTCTACCATGCGATCACTACATCTTTCGAGACGACGCTGAGCTGCAGCAATCTGACGGTACGGCCACTTGACGATGCCTTGGCGACGACAGATCCTCTTTAATGCAGCCTCACAGACACCTAGTCGAGTAGCAGCCTAGTGTATGTAAAACGGTAAAGTGCATATCGAAGAGATGGCATGATGTCATGCCCACCTGCTTCAGTGGGACGGTGTAGAGCTGTTGAAGTTGCCCCATTCGGATCGTTAGCTTCCTTCGATTTCTCCGTGGTTCTCTACTTATGCCCGATCCCATCAGGACATCGATTGCAATGGCTTCCATCAGGCTGTCCATGTCTACTAGCGCGATAAACGCTGCTCTCCGTTGCTCGTGAACTTTTTCGTAAGCGGATCAAGTAACGCACTTTCTAATGGAAACCCAAGATATCAAATGGTAATCAAGAATGCTTCTGTATGTCTTCAGTCGAGAGACTCTAGTCGTATACGGTTCTTCTTTCCGATCATGTCTTCACTGATAGACCTGCGCTGGCGAAGATCCCGCAGTTCTTTTCTCCTCTGTTCGGCGCGGTCGGCCATCTTTTGGCGTTCGTCTGGATTCCAATCAAGCTCCTGCTCAATCTGTTGCCATGTATCGGCCGACATATCCGACGGCGTCTCGCTTTGACCCCAAAAAGATGACCGAGAATCCGCATAAGGTCCGTTCGGTGTCGAAGCTATCGACTCAGACTGTTCGTAAGTCCTTGTGGTTGCTGCAGCGTTTTGAGAGCAACTTGTGTCCTTGCGACCACCATCAATGGACCATGGCGCAGACATTGCGGATACTTGAGAGAATTGGCTATTGCGCAGCGTAGAGGACGAATTACCAGGCTGTCCTTCTACTTTCTCAATGCAGTCCATGCAAAAGTGTTTTGCTACCGGTCGATGAGATCGAATGTCGAGTCGAAAGATAATTCTTCGATCTCTACACGGTTTGCAAGCCAGACTTTTGCATGCTGCACAAGGTCGTAGCTTTCGGAAAATCTTTGGAGGCTTTTTACAAAGACTGCAGTTGTTTCCTGAAGTCGAACTTGCGTTCGAGCGATTCAAAAGTAGAGACGAGTACGCTTTTGCTCTGGCACATAGCATTGCAGTGTAAAAGTCCTTGCCACGATGGGCTAGAAAGTGATCGATGACGAGGCCTGAGAGTGATGCAGACGTATCCAATTCTGCGACCGTGAAGCAGTCGACCCAGCCTTCATTCACCTGCCGAAACAAAGTGGCTGAAGTGCCTTCAAAGCGTACATGACTTTTAGACACATTCGCAGGCATTTCGCAAAGCGTCACACTAAAGGTGATTTGGTATCCCATAAGCATATTCTCATCCTCCACCCAGCCAAGCCGTTCGTAGAATAGAATATCTCGGTCTACGAGAAAGCTCCGTGCTCGATGAGCTGTCCACTTGACTCCAGCAAACACTATAGAGTTGCTTGTTGCATCATTTTCGAAGACATGGATGATTTTGGCGTCCAATATGCCCTTGTCTCTTAGTACTCTGCCGGTGCGATAGGTATCGCTCGACTCGGCGTATAAGCCTGACAAGAACTCGCGCATTGTGCCTGGGACTAGACCACTGACAATCATCGCCTTTGTATTCGCAGGAGACTGGCGCTCGCAGTCGGTGTAGACAGCGAAGTTATTCTTGGCCTTGCGAATCATTTTCCACCGAGTTCTAGTGTTGCATCGGTGAAAAGCTTTATAGTCCTCTAGCACGTTCTGGAGCATTTCATCAGCACGAAGGCTCCATTCTTCTTGAGTGCCATAGTCCACTGTCGGCGCTGGAATACTCATATTGTCCAAATGCTCCCAGTGAGACGAATGTGGACTTGCATTGGAGGCTTGTCGCGTCAGGGTCTAGGTGAACCTCCCTGTTCTTATCTGGTAACTTCCATGAAGGAACGGTATCAGTTCGTTTGTAATGCGGCAGCTACTATAAATTGGAGCTAATCTGATTGTTAGTTGGGGGTGAAAGAAAGTATGTCGACTAAGCGTGAAACGAATGTGAAAGGTAAGCGAGGTTACCACTACAACGCAAGCGCCGGATAACCAAGTACAAAATGCTTTGATACTTGTTTCTAAAATAGCATCCGCCTGCTATACAACACACCAAAGTCTAGCTCAGATGGTCTCCCCACGGTAGCTTTCCAAACTCAACTTGGTATGCGCGCTGTCGCTAATAGAAAGTAAAACTTTCAATTCGCATTGTTGCTTAGTTTTAATCGAAAGTCTTGTCCACCAGCAATAACATATCAGACTCGATGATTATACGTACAGCTTAGACGCGTGTGCACGATCTGTGCATATAAAACTCAGTGGCCTCATTTGCCATCGAAATGTATGCTTGTATCAAAATGCTCTTCATTGTTTTGGGCCAAACATACGCGCGCTCTTTCAAACCTCCTGCTTTCGCGCTATACGAACCACCTCCTGATGTTGCGTGTTCATCGTTGAAAAGCTTATCCCTCAATCTTTAAAGACAAGTGAATGAGAAAAGCCTAAACGTTTCTACTCTTGCTATTACATAGCCCATGTCGGTCGACAACACGCCAGAGACTTGATATCTATGAACAGAGATCAGAACTCAGCGAACACACGTCTTTGCCATTTCTATCGTAACAACTTGTACACATGTGCTTCTGGATGACCATATTCCCTCCGCTTCAAACCGAAATAAATCGAATAGACGACAAGTATGGAGAATTTTGCGAGGGTGCTCGAGTACCTGGAGAGCCGGTTGCATGTCAATGGCCGACAGGCGGCGACTGTAGGAGCGCAGAAGTCTTATATGCTTTGCGTATCTCCTAGGTTACCGAGCAAATCAAAACCGTACACCATCTTTTATAGATGCAAAGATTGCAAATTTGTATCAGGGAGCGACTGGATTATCACTATTGATGAACCAGGTCATTCAAAGTCATTAACTACGAGATCTTTATCATCAAAACTACCCTGGAATGCTAGCAGCGAGTGTATCCTGTAGCATAGTCGAGGCATTGATAGCTGTAAGAAATAGGAAAAAAACATTTGCGTCCTATCGACCGAGATCATTTTGTCGTGACATAAAGTTGACACTTTCTTCCTATTTTGAACCTTAATGGCTTTCATATTCGTTTCACATGCCTTCAAGGATATACATTGTTATCTGGTCTTGCGAGCCATTTTTCAAATACAGTAAATTGACTTCGTACACGTAGTTTTGATTCGTAGCTAAGGATTCGACCACCTTAACATGTCCGATCTCATGACTGTTGACGCTTGAGCTCTTCGTTTGCTAGTTTCTACACCGTCGTGTATCGCAACTTGAATTCACGCTTACACGTGACGATACCACGACGCGTGCCTGTCTCCCCACAGTGCGTGCAAGCGACATTCCTACTTCCCCCATTTACATTTACGGTGAGAAAGCAAACAATGGACTTGGATAACGAGCTTTTGACTTCCCAGCTAAGCGGCGTCCAGAAGATCCAATTTGATCAGAGTCGCCGAGAGCTGTTTGAAGAAAAATCGAATGCGCTGCTACAGCGAACGTTAGATCAGAGGGATGCTTTTCATCGCAAGCAGAAGGCGTCGAACTGGAAGCTTTTCAAGCAAAACAAAGTCATGGCTGTCTACACAGATAGGAATGCCGCTCAGAATAGTCGTGCGGCTGATAGCGGTGTCGACAGTAATAATCGCACCCATCGAACGCTTATGATAAGCGGCATTGTGCCTGGCACCACCGAGCAAGTCGTCCGTGGCGTATATGCGGATACAACGGAGGCAATGCGTACCGTGAAAGCTATCCAAGACTCTCTCTTTCTAGATGGCATGGTGCTTCAGGTCTTTGAGACTGGTGGCATTAGGGAGCCTGTGATCTTCAGCGGTATTAAATGGATGGTCTGGAAAGGGATGGCAATGAATTTGATGGCTGACCGAGACGCGCCGATGTACGAAAAGCTTGGAAACGTAGAAACGGATGAAGACGCTTTTGTATACAATACGTATCAGTCAGTGGACCTGCCGGAGCTGCCCGCCAACACTACCCCATCTATGAAGCGGGTAACATTGTCTGTATGCTACCTATATCACCAAATCAATCCAGGCCACGTTGCTTTCTTCTGCATTGCCGATGCTGACGTGCTAGGTAAGACCGACTAAAGGATATCCACTCTCTCCCTATCTCACCATCCGCGTAGGTCTAGTGCCGCCTCAATTCGTCGACCAATTTATGATCGACCGGGTGTCAGGTAGCTGGCTAAACTCGTTTACCGTAGCTAGTGCCAAAGCTTTCACAGCGCTAATGATCAGCCGCGCTGACTATGCTTTGTCGTTAAGTACAAAGTGCGATATCTGTCAATCCTCCGGGAGCATCTTTAACAAGCTAAAGTACTGTCGAGCTTGTAAATGCCGGCTATGCCGCTCGTGTGCAAAGACACGAGTCGTATTTCGACTACGCCTCCGAACACGCAAGCCTTCGACCGAGAAATTTTGCCGAGATTGCGTTTATGCTGTGGAAAGCAACGGCGGCTACATCCACCCACTTCCAAGTCACATCGAGACGATGCAAACGTCTGAATCGTCTGATTCGTCGTCGCCTACAAAACAAATGCAGTGCCCCATGATGGAAACATTTGATGCATTCCCAAATGTCCCATCGCCAACTTCCTCGATTTCCATCCAAGATTCGACTCAAAAAGACGATCTACAATCTCATGCTGATTCGCATGCTCTGCCCGAGAGTCATGTGAGTGAGGACCCGGAAGAAGTTCTCGCAAAGATGTGGCGCAGGAAGGATAGTGAAGTCAGTTGGAATCAAGACGAGCGGCATCGGTTCTCATTGACATGGTCTAAAGACTCACCGGACGAACTTGGTGAAGCAATGGGCAAAGGAATAGATTTAGAGCTTTTGGACTAAACACCCGAAGGAAAGAACAAGAGCTACGTCGTGATCGGTGTATGGTGGTGAATGTGCATTTACAAAGTCTGTCTGCACATGGCTGTAATGAAATGGGTATCATGCTCTCTTCGGTTAAGGCTCTAGCGATCGTACATTTCCACTGTATGCAAAAATTACTATCATAACAATAAAACATCGGATGTAGCTATAGTTTATCTGATAAACGCTTCCTTTCCATCGTGATAGTGAATTGGTACAGGCTTGTGCTATATAGGAGAGACCATGTTGTGCTTTCGAAGGCTTCAATCCAGAGGATATGAAATGCGCTGGAGAAACAAGAAATGATATCGTTGGTAAAGATGGCAAGTTGGTGTGTTACCAAATTGAGTGGAATTCGGAGCGACCAGACCGTGATGCTTGGTTGCTTAAGATTTACAATTCAGTCATCTGAATGTAATCGCACATCGCAACCGTAGATAATCGGTGATACACCTGAACTGGTGCTTGAGCGAGTGCACGGTCTGGCGAGGTCGGACAAGTACAAATACGTGCCAACTCGAGTGTAACCGTCTCCCCATGTTCGGAGAGAGATGACGATAGGTCTACCTTTCATCATCTGATTGGCATGAAAGGCGCCCGACTTTTACCGGGCTAGCATCCGCGTCGATATTCATAACAAAACCCAAGTCCACTGTCGTCTAGGATTAAAATAACAGAATCAAGCGGCTGGATACCTAATAGAAACCCAAACGAGCCCTATTTGCAGGTTTACAACTGAGGTAGGTTGTTAAACAGCTAATCACGTTTCACGCTGGTCAAGATGATCGAAATGCTCGCAATGTGATACATGGGCTACCATTTTATAAACTGTGACTATCGAGCCTTTTGCTACGCTTTCGTGCGCATCACATTGACGAGTGAATAAGCTTCCACCATTCTTCCGATGTACAAGTTCGTTGAAATGCCTAAGCTGTGCGTTCGAAATTCTAATCCACCATGAACATAAAGATGCTCCGATATGACGAAATTCCACTCAACAGTAACGTGTTAACGAGCTCTTTTAAGAGCTCATCCGTTCGCCAACTCACAATTGCATTTACCCGACACTGAAAGCATTCCAGCGATGGAGCGACCAGAAGAGCACTTGATTTCTAGTTCCAACGCTCCTTTCCCAGAAAGTAGCCAACGTCTGTACAATCGACTGTCGGAAGAGCTATTGCAAAGCACGTTGCACGAGCATACTGCGTTTCATCACGAGCAAAGGTCAAATCGGTGGAAACTACTACGGCAAGACAAGTCTGCCGCCGTGTACGCAAGTACGTTTCACGATTTAACTGGCGAAAGCCGAAAACTCATGATCAGTGGTTTGATACCTGGATCCATCGAACAAGTCGCTCGTGGTCTCTGCTGTGATACAACAGATACTCTTGTTACGAATTACACTATCCACGACAAAAACTTTCTTAACGGGGCCGTCCTACACACGTTCGAGAAGGGTTCTCTAGACTCTCCACTCATTTATTGTGGAATCAAATGGCTGGTCTTTCGACCAGTTGTCAAGCGCTTTATATCAGACTTGGATCTACTTGTGTACGAACGACTTGGCTACGTCGAATCGGGCCACGGAGAATCCTTCTTGTACATCACATTCGAGTCCGTGGAGCTCAGTGACTACCCAAGAAACAATGAAGCGAACATGACGCGAGTATCGAGGAGCATATGCATCCTATATCATCGTGTTAGCGAGCAGAGCTGCAGGTACTTCCTTGTGTCCGACACGAGCAAAGAAGCATATACAATGCAATCGGACTATTACCAAAGATCACGACTCCAAGCGATGGCGAACCCACTTCCTGGGGCTTTAGCAAGAGCCTATTCATCTTTGATGGTCACCAACACGAATGCTCTTGCATCCACGAGTACGCATTGTGATGTCTGCAATGCTCCAAAAGCTCTCTTCAATCGATTGTACGAGTGCAAAGGGTGTCACATTCAAATGTGTCGAAAATGCCGGTACCGACGTACGATATTCCGACTACATCTTCGAAAGCAGAAACCAGTGGAAGAAGACTTTTGTCGAGACTGCGTTGCTTCCATCGAGTCGAATCATTTCGGGTTACCCTACTTTAGACACTTTGTACAAGCAGACGTGTCACCCGATTCGAACTCGTCTTTTACAGCGCCAAGACTTGAATCGCTTGATTACCAGTATCTTGAGAGTAGAGGAACGGAGTTTTGTCCGACTCCATATTCACCAACATCAACGCTTTCGATGCGAGACTTGACAGACAGAATGTCCGGTAAGAGTTGTAGATGTCCAACGATGGAGATGCCAGAAGATGAGAAGGAACTGACTGGATTATGGTCCAATATTGAAGACGACATCGAGGTAAAGTCTATCTGATCCAGTCATCACTAAAAATCTTAACTAGTGCAATAGTGGAATAGAGATGAGTGGTGGCGATTTTCCCTCCAGTTTGAGGAAAAGAACAAGCACGATGTGTGATAAGAAGTGACTGACGCTACGCTAGACAAGTTGTACCAGCACCGTTATCAGGATAAAAGTCTGTTTGCATACGTTTTCGCCTTCAAAGTATCCCTCGTGAGAGTCTCGTTTTTGTTGACAGCCACAATATGGTAGAGTCATAGTGGCATCCCTCCGTACATCTCGAGGCACTCATATAGTTCGAAAGATGGCGTCTCCCCCTCCCTGCTCATTGAGTCCTTCCGCTCGAAAAGAGGTGGAAGATCGATGTGATGCAATCATTGAGAGGACGATCACCCAGTACCAGTCATTTAGAAACAATGCACATCATAGCAGGTATCCACTCAAGGACCTAAACTCGATCCGAGCAATCATAACCTTCACTTGCATGTACTCTTGACTAGCTGGGCACATATGCGTACTCGAAAAGGAATGGAACTATACCACGAAAGACAGACTGGGGTGATGGAGGGTGACCCTGGGAAGAGAGCAATCGCGATCCACGGTGTGCTTCCCGGGAACACCGATGATGTCATCATGTGCTGGTATGCAGACACGACCGAGGCATTCGTGCATGGCAAGAAAATCCAGAGCAAAAGCTTCATCGACGGTGCCATCTTGGAGGTGCTAGAGTCCCATTCACCGGAACACGACGTGATCTTTGCTGGTGTCAAATGGGCGTGCTTCCAGACCACGATCGGGCCTCTCGTCAACGACCATGATAGTGTCTACTACGAGGTTCGAATGACGATCTTTGACGTTCAGTGGACACTTGACTAACTTTATGCATGCAGCGGCAGGGGAGGTACACGGACCACGACGGAACGCCCTACGTCTTTGTTGCTATCCTCTCCGTTGACATTCCAGGCTACTCGAGCAGCCAAAGTGAAAAGATCATTCGGGCAGAAACGACGATGTGCTATCTGTTCAAGGACATCGATGGTCACTACGTCCACAGCTTTGTCTTTGGCTACGCGCACGATTACGGTCTCTTCATAGGTCAAATCGCTGACCTGATTCTTGCCGACCGAACTCTAGAGCATTGCAACACGCTTACGTGTGCCCAAGCAAAAGCGTTTTCGACTTTAATGGCTCGCAACCTCAACGTCCCTGCTTCGTCCTCTAGTCATTGCGAAGTTTGCACCAAACATCCGTCATTTTTCTTCAAGCTACACCTCTGTAGAGGGTGCAAGCGACGTGTTTGCGGCCGATGTAGTAAGAAGAGAGTCGTCTTTCGACTCGACGTCCGATCTCGAAAACCTCTCAAGCAAGAGTTTTGCGTCAATTGCGTAGAAGCAGTTGAAAACCGCCAAGTGCGATGTCCACAGACGATGCGACCAGCAGCTAATATAGATGACCAGTCAGCCTTGGCGGACAACCAGACTCCGTACTCATCATCATCTCAGTCGTCTGAACTGTTTTCAGAAAAAATGAGCGGCAGTTGGCGAGCGACGAGAGAGGCGGCGACAGGCGCTTATTCTCCGGTATCATCACTCTCCATGCAAGACGAAGGTCGGTATAGTCCAAGCCAAGCGACCAGATATAACGCCAGTGAGTGGGGTGGGATGGACAGTTTCGTTGAAACTCAGGAAGAGATGCGACAGAGCACGAGCTCCAGTGATGAGCCAACAATGACCATGGGCGTATCCGCCGTCGACATTGAGCAACTAGATTAAATGGAATGAAAGTCATTATCTATACATTGCGTCCCATGTGTCGTTCCCTCTACCTTCACCTGGCAGAGACCGGACACTTCCATGGCTGCGGAGGTTACATATGTTACCGATCGAGTAGCGCTGACTCGCTCTTGACCAGGAATCTTCCCCATTCGCCAACTTACACTATGAACGCAGACGCTAGTCTAAACGGCGTCGCACCCGTGCGATTTAGTGACGAACGAAGGAAGGAATTGGAGATCGGAGCAAACGAACTTCTAGAGTACGCACTAGCCGAGCATGACCGTTTTCATCACCGGAATGACACGCAAAAGTGGAAACCTTTGAGGTACGTGTCGTTTCGTGTCATAGATAGGTGGTACCTTCGGACGCGGAACACTGATCCTCACAGTCTCCCTTAGGCGATTCAAGTGGCTCCACCTGTATCACCATCGTTGCAAGAAAGACTCTAAGGATCCTGCTTCAACAATGCCCCATACGTCGGGCGTGGACACCAGCGTCTTTGAAAATGGGAAAACTGAAGTTTTGTGTAGTGGCATCGTGCCTGGTGGTCTCGAGATGCATGTGAGTGGTATCTACTCGGACACCTCATCAGATTTAAAAACAGTCAAGTCGATCATATCCGAGGGTGTCATGGATGCTGCCGTCTACCACGTTTTCGAAGACAGGAAAATGGAAAGCGATGTTATCTTCTCAGGCATCAAGTGGATTGCCTTTAAAATCCCAGGTGGACGACTCATTGACGACGTCGACATCCTCGTCTATGAGGTACGAGTGCCTATTTCTTTAGCAAAATTGCTAGGATATTAACTTATATCTAGCGTATGGGCCGTGTCGTGGACGAGAACGGGGAAATATTTATCTATAATACGATGCAAAGTGTCGAATTACCAGAGTATCCGAAGAACGAGACGTTGGGTATGCGTAGGTCTTTATTAAATATTTGCTACTTGTACCGACCGGTGGGGACCAAAGCGACCGCGTGCTTTTATTTGAGTGAATTTCCGCCAATCTCAAGTGTGCTTGGACCCATTACTGAGTACATTGGCGCTGCACGTGCAGCCGAGCATTTCAATGCAATTATTGCTGCTTATGCGAAAAAATACTCGACTCTCATGACCACTGCCGCCATCAACGACACGGACAAAGAGTGTCCTAGCCGATGTGAAGTATGTGATACGAAACCGAAATTTCTGACCAAGTTACGCTTGTGTAAAGGATGCCTACGCTACGGTTGCTCTAGATGTCGAAATCGACGCACCATCTTCCGTCTCCGGCCTCGTACGCAAAAGCCTGATAAAGCTATTTTTTGCTATGATTGCATTCGGACAGTGGAAGATGGCACACTGGAATGTTCCAGTGCACCTCTTCGACTACAGCGATATCTGTCAACAGGGTCCTCTAGATCTTCAAACCAAGTGCACGACGGGTTCGTACCATTAAGGAGGGTGCCTGGCGAAGCGCCAACATGCGCATCCGAGTCATTCGGCCACGAGACTGGATATCTTCACGACCCGCCTTCACCTAACAGCGACGATGGAAGCAAGAGCTTTTCGGATGATTTTTACGACCGAGCGTTGAAACAAATGTGGGCAAGTCGAGAGTCGTCCGAATTGGTTTGGAATGAGGAAGAGCGTAGCCAATTCAGACAGAAGGCGTTCAGACAAACGCATGCAGACCAGATGCCACATGGTGAGACCGCGAGCGTGCAGTCACTTGATTAGAAGAATAAGTCTAAATGAGACCAAGTACTTGCGTGCAGTACCGCCATTATATTCTTCTTAAATGATGGTTTTCCGAATGATATATCTGACCGATTGAAAGGGTGGTAGGATCGATCTGTATTAAATAACACAGACGATAGACTTGAACGTCGATCATTCGGTGCCAGTGAAGCCACAGAGAGATGCCATTGTAGCTACAATCGGACGAGCAGTGGTCAGCTGGTCGATGCCCATCAAAGTTCCGCCTGTTCTGCTGCGTGTAGGCAGCTTCATAAGAAATAACGGTCACTGCAGACGATTTAGGTGCGATTGGCACGGATAGAATGGACCGGTCATACATGCAGGCATCCATGGCTGGAGCAACGACACGGCAGACGGAGATGGATGACCGTGCAAACGACCTTATCGACAGCGCATTGAAAGACTATGATGCGTTCCAGCGAACGGAGGAACGAGATAAACGCTGGAAGCTACTGCGGAGCCTATCAGAGAACAACGTATACGGCGAACGAGAGCATTTATCTCAATCAAGTCACCGGACGATGCTCCTCTATGGGTTCGTCCCCGGTACCATCGCCCAGTTCCTCGCCGGTGTTTATACCGACGATAAAGACTCCCTCGAAACAGCTCGGCACTTCCTCACCCCAGGTGTCGTCGACGCGGAACTTTTACACGTGTTTGAAAGTCATCACCTGAACGCCCCAACCGTCCTCGCCTGCATCAAACGCGCCATCCTCCCTTGCTTTGCCAATATCAAAGAATCCGAGACGATTTATTACGAGGTACACATCCTTGATAGAAATACGCCATGAAAGATAAACTGACGATGAGTAGAAACTTGGCTGGCGTGAAGATGATCATGGCCATCGCTTTGGCTATCAACTTATGTTTAGTATTGATGCTCCGGATCTCGTAGACCCAAAACAGACAAAGCGATCAAAGACATATACGTGCTGCGTGAACTTGCTCAAGCAATTCAGTCCCGACTGGATAAGTGTCTTTACCATCACAGAGGTGGACTTTGGTAACGTGGGAAACGTCATCGGCACCATCATCGAACAGCTCACTGCGAATCGTACCACGGAAGCGTATAATGCTGTTCTCATGGCAAGATCCAAAGCGTATTTGGCACTCATAAACGCCAACACCAATCAACCAATCAAGCAGAAGGGTCACGATAACGACTGCAAGGTCTGCCGGGAGCCAGAACGTTTCCTCTCCAAACTGCGTCCGTGCGCTGGTTGTGGGCATTTCGCCTGCTCCAAATGCCGGCATAAACGCATGATCTTTCGACTACGACCCAAATCGAACAAATATGACAAGGCCCTGTTTTGTCTCGAGTGCATCGACGCAGTGCAAAACAAAAGGTTCCATATGGACCACGATATCTCCGACTTGGCAGCTGCATCGGTTTCTGCACGGGCTCATACGTCTTCTGACTCATCAGCCTACGAAGGTGTTTCAACAGAATCAGACGTCGCCTTGTCTTCTTCCTCCTTCAGTTGGGGTCGTGCTTCCTCGCTATCTATCTCCCAACTGACGAAAGACGACATTGTGCTTGAAGACTTACCAGTGCTTTCACGTAAAAACACATCCGAGATATCGTCCGTCACGCCATCGAATTCCTGGGATCAGGTTGAAATGGAACCAAATGAGGAAAGTTGGAGGAGTAGCGGACAAACGCAACTCACGGCTGATCCAGATTACCGTAGCAGTGTATGCGGTACTATTCGGCTCCACGAACTGGACTAGTGAAGCCTTCTTACCGAAAGCTACACCTACAATTAACAAATAATATATTATCGCTGTACTGGCGAAATAATGATTATCCGTCCATCTACTTTTGGAAGATTGAGTTGCACGATCTGCAAACGGTTCAGAGGCAGACAGGTCGTTTTCAGTCATTCAAACTCCATGCTACAAACTATGCGATTGACTAAATGTACTTTTTTCGTATCAACACTAAGCTGCCATGATGGTCACACACTGCACAGAATCGTGCTTGCTCATGTCTATCGTGGAAAACGAGATGTTTATAAGCGTAACTCGGAAAAATGGAAGTACATTCAAGCCTGACTAGCTGTTCCCATCTGCGTCTTGGCTTATTCTTTGACAAACGAATCTCGCGATACGACTCTAACTGATTTGCTCCGGACTTCGTGTGGTTGACGAATGCTCGGTGCGCAACGTCGCCTGCGTCTGTACTGTTTAGCACTCCATTCTCTCTTTTTTATCGAGGAGCATGAGAAAGCCACATCAGGTCAAAATTAATCCGTTTGAACAAGTCGCGTGGCACTGTCGAAGGGATGCTTTGCTCACAGAGGTTTTACAACAGTTTGCCGACTTCCATTATCGAAATGATCCGCTCAAGCGATGGAGATATCTTCGAAAGGATGGTCCCTTTGAGCTCTACACGGATGCCCAGGAATCTCCGAACAGATCAGACAAGGCTTGCCAGTCCGTACTATCAACCGGATTAGCACCAGGAAACGCTGAAGACATGCTATCTAGCTTGTTGATATCAACAACGAGTGAATTGCATACCCAGCTCGCACTCACTGAACCATCTGCAACCGACGGCGTCTTAATCGATGTATTTACGTGCGACTATCACTCCAAGGACCTCATCTTCGCAGGAGTCAAGTGGACGGCGCATAAATCGAACCTTATTTTTAATCAGTCCCACGACGCACTCGTGTACGAAGCGCTTGGTTGGGTCCAAGACGAACACAACGAAACGTTCGCCTGGCATGTTTTATTCTCCATCGACATGCCAGAGTTTCCACGCGGCTTTGTTGACTCGAATTGGCAACGTGCAGTCGTGACCAGGGCGTCACTCTTCCACCAAGTCCAAGGACACTACCTCGAATGCTTTACGAGAATTGAACTTGACGCAAAAGGGACCAAGCTTGGACTGGCCAAAGAATTGCCTTCAAATGCATTTGCAAACACCTATCAATATGCTTTACTATCTGGTGGCGCGAAACGGTATTCTCTTCTTGTAGAGGAAAGCAAAGGCAAATTCGTTCCCGCCAGCAAAAAATGTGAAGTCTGTACTCGAAAGCCATTGCTCGGAAAGCTCCAGCAATGCAGCGGATGCGTCCAATACGCATGTCGACGCTGTCGAAAGACTCGCCCTATTTTTAAACTTGCTCCTGGAAAGGATAAAGTTATAAAGCGAACGTTTTGTCAGCTGTGCGTTGGCAAAGTCGAGGACGAGCAGTATACCAATTGGAGCTTGAAGTCGCAGGCAGCCTCTGGCTGCTCCTTATCACCGCCATCTCGACAATATAGCGATGACTACGTCAACAAAACCACGCCAACATACTGCGAGCGTAATGACGATGTCCGAAGTGTCGCCTCATCTCTTTCGATGGCTACTGCAAAGCCAGAAGCAAGTCCGAAGGGAAACTTGACTTCGCCGACAGCCAATTCAGACGGCACATCGACACTAAAATTCGAGGCCGATCTGAACGATTTGAAAAACAACTTGGATGAGTGGAATATGCAGGAAAATAACCTACTCCAGCAGATGAAAGTGAATATGATAGCTAAAGACGAATCTCTGGAGATAAATGAGCATCGCATCAGTGCTTCTGAGCTGGATTGAGAGCAGAACACAAGAATAGATAGCATGTATTGGTATAATTAAAACGAGCAATGTGCCGTTGCACAATTCATTGTGAACTGTATTATGACTATGGGTTCATGCAGGTTAAAAGCAACTCATCATAGAGATTAGGCTCTAAACCCGCAGTAGGTCCTTGTGAGATACAGGTGAATTGCAAAACGATAATCTGAAACTATTTCCTGTTGTTATTTTTATCAAAGTTCCAGTAGCCAACCAGTGCATCTGAAGTATATTGTGCGAGCCGCGAGTACCTGCATTAGTCGGAAGTGATGCCGCGTACAATTTCTATCCACCAAAACATCAATGGTAGCCTAGGTTTCCATTGACTATCAGTAGTTTGTTTTATTGCTGTAAAGCATCGTATCTAGGGCAATGCAAGCGAGTCGACCACTACACTGTACTTGCTAAGCTTGCCTCATTTGCATACTCTATACTACTCTTCTCAAGATGAGTACAGTGCGACCTACTCGGCAGAGGACTGACATATCACATACTTATTTTATGTTCGTATGCCATAGCGAGCGTAATGCTTGATGGCTGAAAGCTCGAAATGTTGGTGAGCTCCTAGACGAGACATGCGTTCATAACATGATATCTATTTGCTATCATCCTGCATTGAAAGGCGCAGCTTTACGACATCAGTGTAGTAGTTTGGCCATTAGTTTTCGTTCCCGTAGCTCATGTCTACAACTCCATGATGGCTTCCAGCATCTATTACTTTTCAGTTTACAATGCCATAAATATCTCAGCTTCCATGTTTTACAGTGCGTTTTAAACTGCGAGCACTCGGACCAAACTGGACCCACTTGTGTCCAGATATATGCATGAGGAAATATGTTACACAGTTTGGTTCCTGGAAGTCTTGAAGTTTCTAAAGCACACTCCTACATTCCTTACCAGGCAGGAGTAGTCTAAGGGCCTAGCTCCAACGTTTCTCATCGAATAACTGATCTCGTTTTGCGATATACACCTTAGTTTCAAGCACAATCTGACAGGATCAGTAGCTCTTGGACCGAACGATTCGATACGGTCATAAGATGGGGGACAATCCAGTGTATCTCAATAGATACGTGATGAGCACACCCTCAAAGGATGAAGCACAATCCAGGCAAGAGATCGAAGTACGACGGAAGGAAGTTGAAGACGATCGAACGATGAGCAAGGGTTGTGAATGGACAGGAGCTTTACATCTTTTCCACATGTCTACGCTATGGGCAGGGCAGTGGGTCTCTATCCATCTCATGGGTGGCCTGGATTTCCGGGGCTGCCGACGCTGTCGCAGTGGGAGTAGGCTTATTCATGTCTATCAATATTACTTACCAAGATCTACGTCGTGAGGCTTTGTATCAGGAAGTGCGCTTCTTTTTCACTGTATTACGACAAGTTGGCAGGAGCAAATTCGAGTACTCGTTTCCACTACTCGACGAGATACTTCGGACTTCCATTCGCAATATGTAAACAACATACATCATTTACGAAAGATTAACGAAAGTCTGTTAATAAGAACACGGGGTTTATTTATGCTGCATTGCGCTAGTCATCACATGCATCTGATTTCCATTAATGAGCCACTCCCTGCATATGTTGCCGTGACGCTTCGGCTTCTTTAGATATCGTTGGAACGAGTCATGTAGACACAGGTTTCAGTTTGAACAAACTCATAGATCGATGTGGATGGACACAGGTGGTTGTGCATGGACGCATCCAAATTACGATTGCACGACCTATCTCATCGTTTCAATGCCATTTTGATACCTTCGCACCGGTCAAGAACGTTCGAGGCGGAAATGCCTCCGCTACATTTATCACCAACTTCTAGCTACACTCAAACGACCACTGACCCGTCCTTTAAGTTGACGTGCGACGCCAAGTTTCAAGGATTGCTGGATGAAACTATCGACAGTTATGACGACTTCCATCGGAACAATGACTCTCGTAACCTATGGAAACCATACAAGAAGGTTGCTGGATTCCAATTTTACACCGAGCGAAAACAAGCGGTAGACGGACTCCGCTCAACTTTATGTAGTGGAATAGGCCCAGGAAAAGTTGAAGACATCCTAGTCGGCCTACACGCACCTTCCAGCGAAGATTTCCGCATCCGAGGTGCGATTGTGGAGCCACTATGGCTTGACGGTTCTGTGATAGAAGTCTTTGAAAGTAACCCGATGACGTCTGAAACCATCTTCTCAGGTATCAAGTGGGTTTCACATCGTAGTTTACTTGGCTTTACAACTCGTCGAGATCTAGTTATCTACGATGCGCTTGGGTGGACCGAAGACGAGTGTGGTACAAAGTTCGGCTACCACATTTCTTTTAGCGTCAATCTACCAGGTGAGGATCCTTCAAAGCAGACGAACAGCGAAAATTCATACGTCCAAAAGACTTCGCTGTTTCACCAAGTGAACGATCAATTCGTTGGATGCTACACTCGTATCAGTGTCCAAGTAAGTAAGACCGTTTTTGGAGCGCTTGTTGACTTTGCTTTATCAGGCCATGTCCATTCTTATTCAAATGGTATGGTATGCGCGAAAGCAAAAGCATACTCAGCGCTGATTGCTGCGAATGCTGACATCATTGTCCCAGCCAGTCCAAAATGCGAAATTTGTGGTAGGAAACCTCGAATTCTAGGCAAACTACGGCCATGCCAAAGCTGTCGTCGATGTGTCTGCAATAGATGCGGAGACCATTGCGCAGTCTTCAAGATGGAACCCGGCACGAAGAAGCCAATGAAAGAGTTCTTCTGCCGTCATTGTATTAATGATGTCGAGGAACATGCTAGTGCATTTTTATTCGAAACATCACGCCACGCATTTCACGACAATGCTCCGACCATACCGACTACGACGTCTATGTGTGATTTGATACGTGGATCGTCTGAATATCCTATGACGGTGCCTAGTATGAAAAGACACGAGAGTGATGGGGCAGCGTCACTGGGCGATGGACCAAAGCGCACTGAAGCAGATACAAATGAGACTATGAGACGTGCAACCGATCACGTCGTCGACCAGTATCTAGAGTTTCTTAAGAACGAACTTCGCGACTGGAACCAGTTCGAGCGTGAGGAATTGCGTCGTCACTCGCTCGAGCTGCAAGAGTTTGCTACCAGTCTACCAAATGACGATGCGATTCGTTTATCCGAGCTAGATTAGACCTATAGACAGAGCATACAATTCAACTGTACAACTATTATACTTTTCCACATACAATTTTTGTGTTTTAATAGTTTTAATTATTAAATTAAACTTTTACATAATATAACACATCACGGACCGAGTTGCGCTATCGAGGTAGGAAACATCTTTTTACAAGTACACAAAAGTTCCCTCGGTGCTATAGGTACGCAGTAGCATGACGATCCCGCACAAAGAACCTTCAGATGACTTGATGAAATCCGCAAGCCAAGCTATTTTGAAACTGAAAGTGAGGTGCATTGACGTCAAGTTACTTATCATATCTAATGTCAGACCCAGCACAGGTTAATCATGCACCAGCCTATCCGTCTCGCCGTAGCCAAGTTAGAATCGGCTAGAACATTTCTTTTTGCGCTGGACGACGGTCTGATTCATCGTAGCTTTATCCAAAGGAATACACAGTGCAATAATTACCTATTAACGAGTAGATACGAGCACTGGATGATTTCTCAGCGTGACAACAGCTCTACTCAGAAATGGGATTTGAAGACAGCTTTTTCCCGCATAAGACTACATTGATACCACCGTTGATCACTGTGATGGGTGGCGACTTCTATCCAATTACTCCCGCTGTCGACCATATGTGACGGCTTGTCAGATAGTATTGATGAGCATCAATTGATCACCAGTAGAGCAGTCTTTTATTGCAGGTTTAAAAGTAGAAGTTTTATCACTTTAGAGGAGGAGACACTAGCTATCGATACAGTGAACTACTCCAAAGATCATGCATCGAGTAACCAAAGAAGACTGATGACCTACTCTTCAGGATTCTTTGCCGTTTTTCGTACCCACCTATGACATGGTGCATGGGACACGATGTCCGCTTGTCGTTTAGTCGAGCGGTAGCTAGCTCCACGGTTCATTTCAAAACTTGTGACCATGAAGGAAGAACTAGCACGGAAGGAAGAGCTTTTGGCTGAATCCGAAGACCTTCTTAGTCGAGGTCTCCAGGCTCATGTAGATTTCCATGACCAAAATCAAGACCGCTTTCGATTTTTGAAACAAAAAGGCACACTGGGTATCTACGCAGATCTGTCGGCGGAACAAAATGGTCCGCCGGAACGAACCACGGTGATGGTATCTGGAGTTTTACCAGGAGAGATCCCTACTATTTTAGAAGGACTCTACGCGGATACGAGCGAGGACGTCCAAATCGTCGCGACCATGTCATCGGGCCGGTACATTCCAAGACTAGTCATGTCTTGATATCTTATTCATGTTTTTATCTCTAGTCCAACGAGCGGATCGGTCATACATGTCTTTTACGGTAAGGAGAGCCAAGAGAATCAAACGGATGAAGATATTTTCTTTGGTATCAAGCACCAAATTGTGAAAACTCCACTTGGTAAGCTTGTCTCCGATCGAGAGATTCTAGCCCATGAGCGATCGGGCTACGTCATGCATGAAGGCATCCGGTTCGGTTTCATCTGTACAAAGGCCATGGAGCTAGAGGAACATCCACCGATAGTAAGTCCATCCACTGTTAGCGCTTGCTACCTCTTCCGTCCCGTCGGAGAGCACTCCATCGGTGTCTTTGTCTTCTCTGACTTTGAGACACCTCCGCTGGGTATTTCATTTCTTGCCAAGCTAGTGGGTTCAAAATACGCCTCAGCAATGGTGAACGCATTGCTTTCTGGTTACGCGAAAGCGTACTCTGCCTTGATCAAGGAAAATAGCGCGGAGAAGCAGGAAGATAGTAAAAACTGCAGCGTATGTGGGTCTCATCCTCTCATTCGAAAACTGCGCCCATGTGCTGGGTGTAGCTCCCAAGTTTGCTACAACTGCCGCTACCGACGAGTGCTCTTTGCTCTTTGCCCCAAGTCGAAGAAACCGAAGAAAGCGATATTCTGTCGTGTTTGCGTTGGTCAAGTGGAGAATCAGCTTCCGCTCCCCCACTCTAGTCTGCGTCAGCTCGATTCAGCTGAACGTGAGTGTGTGGGCGACGAGCACGAAGACAAGGATTCCGATGCAAGCGATCCGTCAACAAAGTCGAGCACGCTGCACCACTCGCAAACTACTTCACGAGCTGACGTCGAAGAATGCGAGAGCTCTGAACCACCGGAGTCTGAGGTTGAAGCTGAGGAGAATTTGAAAGCAGAGGCGGAGCGTAAAGCGGATCAGTGCATGTACGAAGAGCTAAAAATCTCTGGCGTGCAGTGGAATGAAGAAGAGCGACAGAGACTCTCTGACGCATGGGCCGAGAGAATACTGAAGCAAGAACAGAGCGAGCTGGAGCGAAAGGCAGAGCGAGAGGAGGAAAAAAATCGTCGAGAACAAGTCGAGAATGAGGCAAAAGACATTGACATCAGCGTGCTAGATTAAGTACCTCCAGACAAAAAGCAGTTTAAATGAGACTTGGGCTTTTAGCGTTCTTCTTGTGGGGTTGATAAGTCTGCTTTAAAGTCTTCCGTCTCCTCTGCATTCCAACTAAGATCGGTGTCACGTTGAGCCCAGAAGGAGGATAGGACGCGTTCTAAAGCTCTCTCCGGGTCTTCTTTTTTTCGTTCTTTTGTTGCTTTTCCATGTCCAAGATCTGAATCTTCTGATGTGATTGATAAGGTAGAGTTTCTAGGTTCCCATGAAGTAGGTAGTGATGGCGACGATAGCCCGTTTGACGCTGACTCGCTGTCGTCCATTGTATTCGTATCGCCGGAATGGTTGGATGGTAAATCTTCCTGATCGACGCGTTCAACTGTGGTAACGCAGACTGCACAAAAGAGACTTGAGTGCACCTTTAGCCCCGTCCGAGAGTATATCTTGCGTCTGTGAAGACACTTTCGACATGTATATCGACCGCATCCTTTGCATGGCTTCAGTTTACGACTAAACATGGATGGTGTGTCAGAGCAAATGCTGCATATATCGCTTCGGGTGGGAACAACTGATGTATTTGACTCGATCAATGCCGAGTACGCCTTGGCTCGGGCGATCATCACGTAGCTAGAAGCAGAATGGACGTAGCTACTGATAGTGTACTCGAGGAGGGGAGTGAGGTATTTATTGGTAACCTGGACTTCAGTGATGGTAAAGACGCCGACACATTCGTCCATAAAGTGGCGAAAGAGATAGCACGTTTGAGTATAAAGTTCAGGAACTTGAAGACGAACGCGGTCTGGTAATTCAGGTAGACTCAACGTTTGTATCGTTTGATACGTTAATTGGTTGCCGGCTTCATCCAGAATGTGGCCGCTTCGGTCATAGCTGATCATCTGACGATCGGAGATACCAGGCGCACCGACTTTGATATAAGTCCATCGCAAGCAGGCAGACATGACGCTTGACTCAATCTTATTTTGCTCGAAGCATTTGATCACCGTCGCATCCGTAAATGCATCGTTGACGAGGCGGACCTTTGTGAGGCAAGAGCCGTCATCGTCAATGTCGATTTCTAAACATGAGATGATCTCTTTCATCGAACCTCGAACAAAGCCACTGCACATAAGTGTCAGCAGTGGTGTCCCGTCATCCATGCACTTCTGTGTATCGCTTGGACCGTGTGCCTTACGATCAGAGTATACCCGTAGACCTCCCTGTCGCCGGACCAAAGCCCAGTTAGAGTTTTCATTATGGTAATGATAGCGCTGATACGTATGCAATGTGCTCTTAACAAGCGCGTCAGAAAGCTCATCTTGTTCGCACTTTCGACCTTCACTGAACACAATCTCGCCAGCTTCGCGAACGCGATCCGTCAAGTTCATAAGAAGCAGACGTGACTATACTGGTGCGTATCGACAAATGGAGAGCCTTAGTGTCGTGCGCTTGAATACGCTCCATGCGAACCGAATAATGAGTTTGGCCGCAGCACGCAAGGCCGGTCATAAACAGTCCGTAAATACATCATTCGTCACTTTTCGCATGGATTGTGGCGTGCCAATGACTATTCATACACTTTCAAAATCAAGGGAGTTTCAGGTCACGATCTACATACATGTACAAGCAGTCTACCTAACGGTCACCGAGTATTTACAATGTAAATACGCATCCTTTTGCGTGCACATGAGACCTCGATTAGGGCAAGTAATACCGATCAGTTGGTTCAGCTGAAGTCAACTTTGGAAGCATTTATATGTTCTAGCGCTCTACTAAATCTACATCGAGTCGACTTTTGCTGCAGAGGGTGCTGCTGTAACGCTGATATGCATGTATCCGCATCGGGAGGGTACAGAACAGACGGATGCATGGACGTAAGGGGTCATTCTGGAAATCTGCCAACTTCAAATTATGACGAAAGTGCTTTTGATACATGATCATGTTGGTGATAATTTGCCACCGTGTCAAAGTTCGAATAAAATAGTAATGGAAAGGCTTAGCATGCAGGGACGCGGTCTTCTATCAGAACTTTAGTCCCAGCTTTCAATCTCCTACACGCCTATAGTTCACAATTAGAAGTTTAGTCGAGGTACCAAGCCTGACTAGGTTCATTTGAAAAGAAGATGGATATCAAAGACATGGGTCTCGCCGAGAGGATCCATGCTGGCGGTCCTATCGAGTTCTCTCCAGCACGAAAGCAAGCGCTTGACAACCAATGTAGCACCCTCCTTCAGCGAACGATGGAGGCGTATGAAGCGTATCAGTTTGACAATGATACGAGCTGGAGACTTATTCGGCGACGCAGTGCACTCGGTGTCTACAAAAAGAAACTTCCAACAGCAGAAAACAGCTCAACGTTCATGTGCACAGGCTTCATAGGAGGTAGATTTGATGAAATTCCGTTAGGAATGATCACTAGTTCGAATGACGAGTTGGAGACACATCACTCTGTTATGGGAAGCAACTACATTGATGCAACTCTGGTCGCTAAAGTCGAGCAGGACTCCTTTGATTCGCCTCTATTCTTTTCCATGGTCCGATGGTTAGTCTTTAAACTGGGGTTCAGTGATCGTCAGACCATGACGTACGAAAGAGGAGGTAGGACCTACGACTCACACGGTCAGGAGCTCATATATCATGTTCTAACGTCAATCGACCTACTTGAGCTTCCGCGGTCTCTTCACTTGGATCTCCAATACTCGGATGTTCGAATGTGCTACTTGTTTCGACATCTTCGGGAAAACACGATTGGTGTCTTCCTACTCAGTGATGTCCAGCTGCCCGACTCCTTTGGCAAATCCTTCATGGAGTACATCTCAGCTGCATACATCATGAACGTTGACTCCTACGTCATTATAGCACGCGCTCGAGCTTACTCTGCACTGGTGGCCGCGACCGCCACAAAAGAGTCCTCTGTCAGTTCAAAATGTGATATCTGTCTTGCCCTCCCTTCCTTCATCCGAGGCGAGCTAAAGAACTGTTCGGGTTGCCTCCGCAATGTATGCCGTAAATGTCGTCTCAATCGCATGGTATTCCGTCGTCGTACGAATATACGCAAGTGCGAAACTGAACGCTTTTGTAAACGATGTGTCGCGATCGTAGAGCATCCGAAGGATTTCAGTCATGTGCACGAGTTTCGTGGGTACACCCAAGAAGAGTCAAGCTCTGCAACGATGTCATCTCAAGGATATGAACCTGGTGCATCGTTTAGTTCAAGCGAACAGAGGATGAATTCTTTGAATAGCATGTCAAACGCATCCATCGTGACAGCCCATGCTTCTGAACCGCGACAAAGTGAAGTGTCTTATGTAGACACGGAGCAAGAACTTCGAAAACTACTGGCAAACTTACGTGGTGTACAAAGTATCGGCAGTGTGGACGATATGGCTGGAAGTATGCAATCTTTAAATATGGGAGAAGAGAAAAAAGAGTAGTAATCAAACTAATTCATATTGCATATGAGAATTGCTTTGCGGATACTAGAGGAGTTGGTCCCTTCTCATTCATTTTGCTATCTCTTGCGATCTATGGAGCCACCAGACCAAGCAGAGGTACTCTCGCTACTTGACGTTCCGGCTTTAGATAGCAAGTTTGGTCGTTTTCGACGCGACCATACCCATCTCTTTCGACAACTCCATCTTCGGTTACACCTGAGAGGCAATGAAGCTTCCCCGGATATTTCGGCTACAGTCGTTGTTCACACTGTGGAGTGATCTTTTTATTGCTTGCAAGAGTCATTTAGCTAGCTGGTAGATCTGGAAGTCTAAATCCAAACGTTAATCGCCCTATAAACTAATAATTTTTGTGCACGTTCCAAACTTCAACCCCTTCCTTATTTACGATATTAATTATAAATAGTTATTTGCTGTACTTTTAATTCTGTTTTTATTTCTAGAACTCGCTAAATTTGAAAAAAAGAAATCGAGCAATCTTTTTTGCTGAGTCCTGCAGCTTAAGCACCAAAATGCAAATTCTCATGTAAGCTGGAAGGATCATTGTCCTGTGTGTGGATTTGAAGACTCGGTTTTAACTTCTTCTTCTTCCTCCTCGTCAGTATTCCTGGCTAGATCTGTGTTACGCTCAGACCAAAGCGATGACAGCGCACGCTGTAAGGCTTCGTTCGCATTGTCATCCTCCCTTAGTCTTTCCATGTACCAACGTTCTAAATTCGAGGATCCGCTCGTCATCGACAGACTGGACTCTCCAGAATCCCACGATGTGGACACCATGGAAGACGACATACCACTCGACGTCGACTCGCTGTAATACTTGCTATTAGGGCCGCTAGAATTACTTGAAGATATGTTGCTCTGGTCAACGCGTTCAACCGTGGCTACGCAGACGGCACAGAAGAGACTTTCATGTATCTTTAGTCCTGTCCGCCGCAAGAGCTTACGCCTATGTAGACACTTACGGCATGTGAATCGACCACATCCTTTGCATGTCTTAAGATTGCGGCTAAACATTGTTGGTGCGCAAGAGCAAACGCCACAAATGTCACTGCGGGTGGCAACAACCGACACATCTGACTCCATCAATGCCGAGTACGCCTTGGCTCGACCAATGGTCACATAGCTAGAAACAGTATTGACATAGTTTCCGGCGATGAACTCAAGAAAGGGAGAAAGAAACTTGTGTGGTGACCGAATCTCACTAACTGTAAAGACACCAACGTATTCGCCCTTAAAGTGGCGAAATAGGTAGCATGTTTTAACAGGTAGTTCGGGGATCGGAAGACGAATGTGTTCCGGTAGTTCAGGTAGACTCAACGTTTGTATCGTTTGATACGTAAATTTATTGCCAGCTTCATCCATGATTTGACCGCAGCGGTCATAGCTGATGACCTGACGCTCGGATATACCAGGCATCCCCAACTTCATGTACGTCCAACGTAAGGAAGCTGACATGACGCTCGACTCAGTGTCGTTCTTTTCTAACCATTTAAGCACGGTCGAATCCTTGTATGCGTTACTGGCGAGGCGGAGCTTTGTGAGGAATATATCATCGTCATTAATATCGAGATCCAAAGTAGATATAATGTCTTGTATGGAGCCTCGAACGAATCCAGTGCACATAAGTGTTAATAACAATGTGCCGTCGTCTGTGTACCTCGTGGCATCGCTCGAACTCTGTGCCTTGCGATCAGAGTATACACGAAGACCTCCTTGTCGCCGGACCAAATTCCAATTAGAGTTGTCGTTGTGGTAGTAGTACCGTTGATAGGCGTGTAATGTGCTCTGAACAGATGCGTCCGAAAGCTCATCTCGCTCACGTTTCCGATCGTCACTAAACGTGATCCCACCGGCTCCTCGAACGCGATCCGTTAAGCTCATTGCAAGCAGGCGTGTCTGGAATGCTGATTATTGGTAAATGAAGGGCATGGATCTCGTTAGTTCGAGGATGCTCTGTGCGAGGAGAATAATAAGCTAGGCCGTCGTACGCAAATTCGGTCATAGACAGTCCTTGGAGATGGAATTCATCACATTTTGTGCGAGGAATCTCACAATTGTGAATTTGAATCCAATTCCATTTTAGGAGACGTTACAGACCATGGTCTACTTGCATGTGAAAGAAGTCTATCTAACAGCCATAGACTCTTCATCATGCCAATTAGCGTCACTACTGCACGTCCATGACACCTTTGTCAGGTCATGTAATGCTGGTCAGGACGTACAACTAAGAATCATCTTTAAATAAAAAGCGAAGATGTATCTATTCTATCGTTCTACTAAACTAGATCAAATAGACTTTTACCGTAGAGAGTATCTGTGTAATGCTGATACGATCGTATACACAACACAAGTACCTAGAATTTGAAAAGCTATAGTCTCAAAAGCGGCCTGACACTAAGTCAATAAAGAAGTATTCATGCTATGCTAAGACGCTACCAGTAACTGGATGGCGAGTTTATAATAAAATAAAATGTTCTAACCCGATTTCGAGATTTTTTCAATAAAACGATAAAAATCGACCTCATGTGGTTGATTTCTTCCAAGTTTCAAGCGATACTTGATATTTGGCCGACAATTGTTTATCGCTACATTCTTCTGAGAAGGCACGTTTGTATGATAAAAGCAATATTGCTGGAATGTTGATAAAATCCGATTCTAAGTTTCTACAAGAGAGCATGCAAGCGAACTTGGAGTACAAGATTCTATCTCATTGTTTGACGAGCTACTTTGGTGGTCGACTTGAGTTGTCGACAAAACAACCAGGGCATTATCGTACTTTAGGAATATCGTAAAACTGTGCAGGTCGGTGAGAGTTTGTATATTCGCTGACGCCGCTACGTTTCACTTGGTGTGTACATAAGATCAGGAAACGAAAGTGAAATTTTTTTGATTTCGTCCGAAGACTCGGTCAGGTATCGTGTAGTCGAGATCTTGTACTGCTACAGATATGAAGACTATTTATTCGGCGGGAACAAGGCCTTCCATCAGAACTTTAGTTCACGCTTTTGCCTTCCTACACATCTACGTCATAGTTTAAAATCCTGTCATTGTTCTAAGCTTGACAGGGTCCATCTTCAAAGCAAATGTTCAACGTCAAAGACATGAATCTTACGAAGAGAGTCCATTCTCGCGACTCCATCGGTTTCCTCTAGTGCGCAGGTAGTTGATCACGTTTGATATTTAAAAGATGAGTAAAAATTGTGTATGCAGAAAGCTATATGCATTGGTGTGGGGTTGCCACATAGTCAGGCATGTATCTAACCTCAACATAGTACTCAAAGGATCTCTACTACGATTTTTCGCTTGGCAGCGAATGTTCTCTTTGTTCAATTCTTACTCATCGATACGTTATGAACGATCTTAGGGATCAAGGATCGTGCCTGCGCCTCCAGGATCCCAGGCAGGATCCCGGAAGCCTTCTCCGACCGCTCGCAAGCTACGCAGACTTTCCAGCTAGCCAGACTAAATCCTAGTAGAGTAGTTAGCAGGCAATTTGCATCAATATACCTAGCACTTTACCATGATACAGCTCATATGTGGAGCCTTTCAGACATGCATAAGTATCGATATGGAGATATCTCCGTATGATCAAAGTGAGGAAATGTTTGGAAGCGTATGATAAAGATATACCGTCTTCTTAGCAAGACGTCAATGCATTTAATCTCATGGCTAAATGAATATCTCTGCTTTTATTAATAAATCTGCTATATCTTGGCTATCTACGTTAGCTGCTTTCAATTTATGTTTGTATTAATATCATATCAATGATTCTGCTTTCCTATGAAAGTCTACTCACGCATCCACATTTTGGTAACTACCCATGCGAAATCAGCTACAGCTTGGCGGATTCCAATTTAAGTGCTAGATTATCGCAACAGCTTTAGATCCATTTTTTCTAGACAGCAGTCTACACATTGTGTCTGGATGAGTTGTACATTAGACACGCAAACGTTTTTACATTTGTTTCTACATTAGAAATTTAGTGTCACGGATCGCTACACTCGGCTCGTCTGCGATTCGACTTTACCTACTGCCGGTACCATTTAAAAACCTCAACCATGTATCCAAGTGTTGTTTCTGCGTCACGTTCTTTGTGCTCTACATCACACGCTTCTTAGGCACGAAATAAACTTTTTGTCTTCATTTACAAGATCTGCCACTTCACTATTAATGCAGAAGCTGTTCATGTGCGTATGAAATAACCATAAAGGAATCTAAATTGCTTCACTGTTTTGATGTTACCAGATTAATAAGCAAAGCTGAGTTCTAGCAGCCGAGTGCTATACGACCTACTATCCCTCTGATATGTAACACTCCAAATTGGATTTCGTATATTAGTCCAATAATCGTATATCCAAGGATCCCCACTTCAGGCGTTCGCCGTTCTCACCGTATTTACTCGTTGGTATGTGTGGGACACTTTTTTCCACCGAGAATCGTTGTAACTCTTCCTCATTCCATACAATGCTTGTGTCTTGCGATGCACAGTCGTTATGAAGTAAGTCTGCCAAAGCTTGGTCAACATCATTGTCATTCATCATCTCTGACGCCGAGGCTACCACTTCTTTTTCGCTTCTGTTTGAAGGTGTATACTCATAAATACCTGCTTGATTGTCTCTATCGAATAAGTTGTGGAAGGCGGCTTCTGAAGGCGAAAGCTCGCTGCGAGCAGTCGAGTCAAAGCCCTCTCTTGAAAAATCAGCTTCCGACGACGATGAAGACCCAAAATACAGTGCAAACGATTTTGCTAAATCCCCATCTTGATGATGCAGCTGAACGCCAACAAGGCAGTCCGTACAGAACGTTTCCTTTTCTGGTCGACAGCATTTCAGCTGCAGTTTGAAAATGACGTGGTTTCGACGACATCGTTTGCATACTTGCTTGTGACAGCCAGCACAACGAACAAGTTTGCTGAATAGTGGTGGTTGTAACCCACACTGGTCACAAGCGACACTAAGGGATGTCTTCCGTTCAGCTGCTTCAAGCATGAGGGCTGAGAGAGCCTTTGCTCTCGCAGCTCGTACGCATGAAGCGGCGAATGACATGATGATATTGATAAGCAAATCAGGGACGATGCCCAGAATGAGCTTTGGTACTCGAGCCTTAAGTAGCCCGAATATACCGACACATCCTTTCGTGACATCTCGATTCAAGAGCACAATGGTGTATTGTGCTTTGGACTTCCTCGAGTGTTTGTCTCTTGTTTCGGCGGCATTAATCGGGATAATGACGCGGTACGTTAATTTTTCTTGGGCAGCATTGTAGACGTATCCAATGCGCTAGTAGGACTCATTTATGTATCATGCAACGTAATGGATAATTTGAAGAGTAGTACCTCATAAGTGACAATTTCCCGCGGAGCTGTTAATGGTATAAACGGTAGCTGGAGGGCCTTCCACGTCATACTCTCGAGGAAAACCCGGGATCCTGGCGGATTTTTCTGGTAGACATGTACGACGGAAGAATCTAGTAGCGTCCGAGGCAAGGTAATGCTGCTCACAACTCGGTGGACTTCAGTCGTATCAGCGTATAGACCACGAACAACTTCTTCGGCAGACCCAGGCACGATTCCACTCACTACATAGGCTTGCCTGACTTCTTCGCTAGAAGATTTGTCCTCTTGAAAGTAGACCGAAGCAGCTCGTTTTGTTCTGACAAGTTTCCAGTGAGCACATGTTCGCTGCTTTACATGGAAGTTATCGTGTTCTACAATCGCTTGATCCAACAATTCATCGGCAGTCTCCGAAAGTTGCTGACGTCGTTCTTCGCTTAGTTCATCAGGGTGAAGACCACTCAAGGCGTCATGCGTTAACGGTAGGTCCATTTAGCTCGAAGCAAATTAAAAAGTGAAGTGCGATGGGAAGGTCGCATAGAGCAGGTACATGCAGGAAGATTAGAACAAAGTCATGGACCGCATGTTTAGACGTATCCCAGTCAAAGGATACAGGAATTTGCATAGGTCTCTGACCAACACAGCACAAAGACAATGGAAATGTAGAAAAAAGTGATTAAAAGGAAAAAATACATTCAAACTTACCACGAATTAAACTTATCCGGACTTAATATTCCGCGCAAGTTACATCACTTCTATGTTCAGTCGACTGAGTTCATTTCGAGAGAGCCCCAGTTACGAGATCGACAGGCCTATCGCTTCTTCGTGCTCACTCGAAAGCGTACTACAACACACTGGAAATTGATGCCTTTCATCCACATTTCACTCCGCCTCTCCCTGATGTGATGACCGGACTCGCCCCAGCAGACTTGATAGCCCCTTTACCACATCACTCTCTCGGTATGACTTCGGACTGGTCATTTGACTCGTTCCGTCGCAAGCTTCTGGTGTTAATAGGTTATCGGACACTTTGATATCATCTGGAAGTAGGAAAGGTGTGGACCCTTCTGACAAGATTGACATGACTTCGTCTGATGGCGACATGGCAAACCATGGTCTCCGACCAATTTGATCTTTCACGGTTTCCAGTCCTGGTGTAGACGTTTTGGCACCATATTCTTCCGTCGTTAAAAGCCTTATGAATCGAGTATATTTATAAAACGTTTTCCATGATACAATTGGAGCAAAAGATATCGCATTGGATACCTGTGTATAACCTTTGGAAATGAAGGTACAAGCGTAGCATGCGACTAATGCACCTTGGATTGCGACTGGTAGTTTCAAGTGAGCTATGACTCTCGCGATAACGTTCAAGCCCGCATTTAATTACATGAAGACAGAGGCCAATTTGGGCGGTCCAACGCTACTACAATCAAGGTCGCTTCAAAGAGCAACTGGTCTAACGATACCGGACTAAGCGGTAACCTACGATAATTTCTAGCAGTCGAGAATCATATGAACTAAAGACTATTAACTGACACCACGAAAGAGTTTGATACTATATTAGTCTAACAGACGTATATCCAAGGATCCCCACTTTAACTGTTGACCATGCTCGTCAGAGTTACCCCTCGACGCGGATAAATTGATCGTTTGCAGGGAAAATCGTTGTCGCTCTTCCTCATTCCACACTACATTCTTGTCTTCTGGTGCGCAAGCTTGGTGAAGCAAGTCGGCTAAAGTTTCACTGACATCGCTGTCGTGCATCTTTTCCGAGGCTGAGGCTACCGTTTGCCTTTGGTCATTACTTGAACGAAAATGGTCGCAACTACTCGCTCGAGTGTATCTGCCAAAGAAGTTGTGGAAACTTTCCTCTGAAGGAGAAGCCTCGCTGAGAGTACTCGAGACATAACCTTCCTTCATCGTCTCAATGTCTGACGACGACGACGACTCAAAATACAGTGCAAACGATTTTGCTAAATCCCCACCTTGATGATGCAGCTGAACACCAATAAGGCAGTCTTTACAGAACATCTCCTTTTCTGGTCGACGGTGCTTTAGCCGCAGCTGGAAGATAACGTGTTTTTGCCGGCATCGTTTGCACACTTGCTTGTGACAGCCAGCACAACGAACAAGTTTGCTGAATAGCGGTGGCTGCAGCCCACACAGATCACAAGCGACACTAAGGGATGCCTTACGTTCAGCTGCTTCAAGCATGAGGGCTGAGAGAGCCTTTGCTCTTGCAGCTTGTACACAGGAGGCGACGGCTGATACACAGATCTTCAAAATTTGATCCGAGACGACACTTGTGAGGAACCTGTGCACTCTGGTATGAATGAGGTTGAAAACGCCGACACATCCTTTCGTGATATCTCGATACAAATTCACGGAAGTGTAGTCTGCTTTTAGCATCCTCGAGTTCCTGTCCCTGGTTTCAGCTACATTAATCGGGAGTACGATGCGGTAGGTTAATCGCTCTTGTGCAGCGTTGTATACGACTCCAAGGCGCTACAAGTAGACGTGAGTGGTTGACGAAAGTAGCGGATGGTATGATGCGAAATACCTCATATGTGACGACTTCCCGTGGAGCTGTTAATGGCAGGAACGGTAACTGGAGAGCCATCCATGTTATTGCCTCGAACAAAACTGGGGACTCCGGGTCGTATTTCTGGTACACATGTACGACGGAAGAGTCCAATAATGTGCGAGGGTAGATGATGGTATTCGTGATTCGATGCACTTCTGTTGAGTCAGCGTAGACGCCACGCATGACTTCGCTAGCCGACCCAGGCACGATCCCACTCGCCAAAAACACTCTTCTAGTAGGCTTGGCACAGCAACTGTCGTTGTCAATGTAGATGGAAGAAGCCTTTTTAGTTTTAAGGTGCCTCCACTTGTCGCAAGTGCTCTTCCCCGCATGAAAATCATCATGCTCTACAATTGCACGATCTAGCAAGTCATCTGCGGTTTCCGCGAGTAGCTGGCGTCGTTCTTCACTCAATTCATCACGGTGGAGACCGCTCAAGGCGTCATACGCAAATGGGAGGTCCATCTAGCTCGACGCAAATGTGAAAGTGGAATGCATCGGGAAGCTCACATAGAGCAAGTAAGCGAGAGGAATATTAGAACAAAACGATTGAACCGCATATTCGGACGTCTCCCAGCCGAAAGGATATGGGAATTTGCTTGAAACTCTGACCAACTCCATGCGAAACCAATGATAACGTAAATAGTTTCAGAAAAGTGGGTAGAAATCCCCCCCACACTTAGCACGAATAGAATTTTATCTGGACTTAATATTCCGCCCAAGTTACATCACTTCTATGTTCAGTCGAGTGAGTTCATTTCGAGAGAGCCCCATGTCACGCGATCCACAGGTTCCTTCGCTTCTTCGTGCTCACTTGAAAGTGTACTACAACGCGTTGAAAATCGATGCCTTTCATCCGCATTCCATTCTACTTCCCCCTGATGTGATGACCAAACTCGCCCCAGCAGACTTGATAGCTCCTTCTCCACTTCACTCTCTCGGTATGACTTCGGACTGGTCATTTGACTCGTTCCGTCACAAGCTTCGGATGCTGATACGAGATCCGATGCTTCCATATCATCTGGAAGTAGGAAAGGTGTGGACCCTTCTGACAAGATTGACATGACTTCGTCTGATGGCGACATGACAAACCACGGTTTTCGACCAAACTTGTCTTCCATGGATCCTAACTCAGACGCAGATGAATTGGAGCCACACTCTTCCGTCGGTGACAGCCTTACGGGCTCATTCGGATCATGAAACTGTACGTTCATAATGCAACTGGAGCAGAACATCTCTTTCTCCGCTTTCTTCGTCCGAACGTTTAGTCGGAAGACGACCTGTTGACAGCGACATCGGCGGCAAACCTGACGACTGCAACCTTTGCACACGCGTAGTTTTGTTAACAGGGCAGGTGAATGCTCGCACAGGTCACATCGAGTGCTTGAAGACGCCTTCCGATTCAGGTTTTGCCTCACTAGAGCAGACAGTGCCTTTGCTTTTGCTACTTGAATGCAGTGCAGGGTCACGGACCCACCTAGTCCAATCATTCGATCGGCAATGTAACCAAGAAAGAGCTTAGGCGCTATACTATCAACAATGGCAAACGTGCGGACACATGCTTCGCCGACATCTCGATAGAGGAGGACGGCCGTATAATTTGACTGGTAGTTTCGGGAACTTGCCGAATTGCCTGATTGCTCCGTGTCGATTGGAATCGTGAGGCGATAGCCATATCGATCGTTATTCTCGTCACAGACGAAGCCCATGCGTTCATACGATACTAGTTCCCGAGGATGCTGAAATGGAAGAGGATGTGGCTGAACTGCCACCCATGTGACTGCTTCTAACATGACTGGAGCTTCTGACGCTGCTTTCTGAAACACATGGACGAGGGAGCAGTCCAAGAGTGACCCTGGGTACGTGAGATGGTTGACAATTTGGTACGTGTCCGTCGTGTCAGCGTACATGCCGCGCAACACTTCTGTGGCTGATCCAGGCACCATGCCACTAGCCATGAACGTCCGTCGCCCAGCTTCTGTTGGCGTCCATTCGGAGGTCTCCTGATCAATATAGGCCGCAGTCGGAAAATTCTCTTTCATAAGACGCCATCGATTATGAGTTTGCTGTCGATGAAAGGCTCTGTACTCTTGCAGCGTTCGTTGGAGCAAGTCTTGCGCAGTCTCCGCGAGCAGTGCACGCCGTTCTGCCGAATAGCAACTCGATGGGACACCATGGAGTACACCAATCATCGAATCGGACGTCATCATTGTGCGCTTCGTCGGGAAAATAGAGAAGTGGGACGCATTAAAAACAGGGGGAAGTCGAAGGTTAGAAGCTTACAGGGAACTATCTATGATACATCCTCTCGCTAGAAAGTTACATTCAAGTCGATGGTCTATACATTTGATGGGATCCAAGCTTGGATTCATGGAATCAAGTCCCAGAACTCAGCAGAGTACACGGATAGCATAAAATTGGAAGAAGAACGGTATCGCGGATCGTAGAACTATGGTGATCATGCCAACAAGGTAAATCTTCGAAAGAACAAGAGGCGGTTGTCGCGATGTTGTCGCTCTACCAAGGCACTTCTTCGTCAGGTCTTCATGTCGTGTGTATTTGAAGCATGCAGGCATGCACGAGAGACGTGATATGCACATGCATCAGATATTTCTCGTACCCGTAAATTACTCCACTGGTCGTTTATGAGTCTTGGATAGTACATGGCCGCTTGTGAATAGACTTCGAATTTCATCCTATTATCGCTCTCTGGAAGGATTATGCCTTCATTCTCGGCTGACATGGAAACCCATGCTGTATCACTGTCCTTGATCTTTGTGCCGCAGCTTTTTGAGATCCATCAAGCAGCTTTTCAGCATCGATCGACGAATTAGATTTGCCCATCTTACAAGAAACAAGACGATGCTGCACGACACGGATGTCCCGTGCTTGATCTCCACTGGATTCACATTCTGTCTGATCTCAACTTTCGCCTTTCTATCTCGACTGACTAGAGCAGAATACAGGCCAGATAGTTCCCAAAGCCTCTTAGTCTGTGGCGCCTTTCCAAGTTGAGCGCTTAAAATGTAGTTAATGTGTTTCAGTGTTCAGAGAAACTTTTATCTGTACGAAAAGTGTACCTGGTGACTGCTACATTAGCTCGACCCAGCTTGTCTTCGCACCACTTAGTGTCAAGCCACGAAATGACATTCCGTTCGATTGCGACTGCATTTATGGCATAAGGCTTCATTGTACATCCCGTTCTTTTCCATGTTTCGAGAAAAAACTATCAAAGTGTCCAGTAACGTAGGCATCGTTCGGATAGCCCCTCGTTTCGTATTTAGCTTAATTCTCGCAGTCATTTTACAAATTTTCATTTATCTGATTGTAGTGCATACCAGTGCCTTTGCATTCATAGCGAGTCCCCCTCTCTACATACGTGTGTCTTGTAGAGAGATGACTTTGAGCCTCAACGATGTAAATTGATCCTAAAAGATTTTAAGAAAAAATTAACGTGTCTGCGCATCCATACTACTGCCGTCGAATCCCTACGCGTTTAAGTCGCTTAGCATATGAAGCGTCAAGTAGATGGGAAGCGTCAGAAAGGTCTCTTGTTCCTCACTCGCAGTAATATTGAGCATGCATTCAGTCGAAGGGATAAACCGTTTGCCAAGGTAGCTACCGACCTTCAGTTTCTTGTTTTTCAATCTCGAGAATGCTGTAGTCAGCTTTATGCTTCTATTTTACTTTGAAACAGTCTGGGCTACAAAGGAAGTCACTGCTGTACCAAATAACTACCTCGCGTCATTCAAACGAAGCAATAATCGCTTTCGCACACAATAATGACTGCAGTCTATATGCTTGTTACTTATAAAGGTGCTTCATGACCGATTGGCATCCATGGCGGTAGTCTTCTAATCAACCGTATTAACTTGTAAGTGCTTTTATAAAGATATCATTCTCTATTGGTAGCTTAGGAGCGAATCTCATGCTTGACACTGTTTGATTTAAGACTCAAGTAATATCTTTCATCAGCTAGAGATTATTTGTATAGTGAGCACCTACGTCGCGCTAGAATGCAAGAACGCATATCACTTGATCTAAAACGCCGCAGCTAGTATGATATACCCGAATTAGATATGCTCTGGATTAATGCTCTGCCCTCGATAGATTGGCTGTCCACTTCATCGAGTTGAACACTTTGCCAAAACTATCGAAATCAAGTTGAGGATGTACATTGATGCCGTCAAGAATGAAAATAATTTTTTATGGAAACTGTCATTTACTCTAGTCAAAACAGCTAACTAGTATAACGATCTAGACTCTATGTCGGAGTCAAGACTTATGGTCTTGTGTCCATTTTGTGCTATTCCGTCATTGTCTTTGACTAGACCTATAAAGCAATGGGGGTTACCGTATTAAGCAGTACATACTACCATTCTAATCTTCCACGAGGCTCATTTTCTCTTTCCTATGACAGCGTACATCTACACCCACCAGCAGTGGTAATCTAGATCACATCGAAAGATATCCTGAGCGAAGTTACTTTTAACTGTAGGAAGTCTCCATCAAACTTTGAGCTTACGCGACAATCGAAGTTCTCTGTATGGCAGTATGCCGAGGACCCAGGGTACTTCACCCGCGGCTACTGCAGCAGACTGTGGTTACGTCCAATTTTCATTGATCTTGCTCAAGCCATGAATAGCCCGTCCACTATAATGCCGCATTCCTTTGATGCATGCTTCGACGAAAACTGTGATACCATCATACTCGAGGAAAAGTTGATTAAAACTACCTGGAGACGTTTAAACTTTCATTTCATTCAAACTCCATTTCAAGCCTTAGAAATTCATATAAGATCCATATTCGCCTCCATTCACTCGGTCATGAACGCATACTTCAAAGAGAATCGAAGTCTGTCATCTCCATTCCATGAAGCGTTCTTCTCACCCGATCCCAACATCTGACCAAGCATTCTTGATAACTCTCGCTCGGCCTCACTCGGTCGATACGAGTTTGGACTTTGCGCAGATACTCTTGCATCCTGGAGCTGATTTTGATCGGATGAGATGCTTTCTGCCGGACGAATGGTCGACGAGACATTCGAGATCACGGACACGGCTTCATCCGACGAAGACGCCTCGAGGTCGGTGATGATACTAAAGTCGTTCTGGGCGTCCGTCGAGATCGCAGACGAAGATATATTGTCGTTCCAGTGCGAGTCGACTACGAAGTTTGACGCCGTGAGATGGCACTGAGCTGCCTCTAGACAGTTTTTGCAGAAAAGCGCTTTCTTTGGCTTGCGAGATCGAACTTGCAGTTGGAAGATGACATGCATCTGGCGACACCGATGGCACGTCCGCTTCCTGCAGCCACTGCAATTGTGCAATTTGCTCAGGATCGACGGTGCTCGATTGCAAAAGTCGCATGTAGGGCTCACGGACAGAGACTCGTTCGCAGCCTGCATCATGAACGTAGACAAGGCCTTGGCTCGAGCGATAATCACGTGGTTGAACATACCAGCCCCTTGGTCATCCAAAAAGACCTCACCGATCTTACTAATCGCATACGCAGGGGCGATCGACTTGGTGATGGTGAAAACGCCCAAGCCTCCAGTCTCAAGTGCACGAAAGAGACGAACGACGACAAAGTTAGTGCGTGGTAGTCCGAGGCCTTCGTGATCGATTGGGACGTCCACGACGTACCCGAACTCGGTCCCATGGTCATCCACTGCCCGACCTATGCGCTATCGTACGAATGCAAGTGAGTGGTATGCATGCGAAGGAGGAAAAGTGTGGACACGGTACCTCGTAGACGAAGGACTCGCGGTCCAGGAGCCGAGGGATGATGGCGAGCTTCATCGCAATCCACTTGGTCGATTCCAAGACCACCGGTGCATCGATGGTATTGCTTTGGAACACTTGCAATATGCCACAATCGAGTAGACGCGGATTGTAGATGGTCGAAGCGATTCGAAACGCCTCGGACGTGTCTGCGTAATAGCCCGTGAGGATCTCATCGATGGTGCCTGGGATGATGCCACTAGTCAAAAAGGTGCGCCATCCGGGCTCCGTCGGGGTCCACTCTGAAGTTCCGTGGTCAATGTACGTAGTCGCAGTCGCATTTTGCTTGAGTTGATTCCACCGATGGTTCGCCTGCTGCCGATGGAAAGCGTCATGCTCTGCCAACGCCCGCTCGACCAAGCCATCGCACATTTCGGAAAGCTCCATCCGCTTCGACTTGCCCATGGAACAGCTCCTCATTTTTCAACTTAATAACTGAACTCGCCTCTATTGGAAGGTATCGACATGCCCCAGTCCCTCGCAACGTATCGACACGTTGTGATACTTCGAATTGGTCCTTTCTGTTTTGCCAAAAGACGCAGCGAATGACGTGCTTCCTCGGCGTCTTGTGCGCAGCTTCGATCTGCTTCTACAAGTCCCGCCTCTTTCGTGCTTCCTTCGGTACTATTACAGCGGCTCTATTTAATCTGGAGCAATCGCATTCCTAACGTCCAACGACGTCTGGTGATCACACGATCAAGTAGAGGAAGCTGCTAGAATGTCAAATGGACAGATGCTCCGAAGGCAATCGTCGTGTACGAAGCGAAACTGGCTGCATACTTGCTGAACTTGCATGCCTTCGGACCAAGTTACCACGTGCGGTTCAGCCGTGGATCTTGAAACGCGCTATGCGGCTCCAATAACTTGATAGTCTTACTCGACGATCCTGTTCGCCATAAGAGTGTACAAAGCCACTCATCTCACTTCCTGAGATGTTAATACATACGGCACCACTTATTCTTACTTACATTATATCCCTGGAATCAAGTCTTTCGTTCCCGGAAAGCTATCACATTAATTAACACCAAAAGTTAAACGAGACACGAGAGATATTGCTGATCATTATCGCAATGCAAGCATGCTAGGCATCCGTGGTGCTGGTCTGTCAGTCATCACTGGATACTTTGTTGTGCACATGTGCGCCGTCGAGCGATGGCAGTCCTTCCTTTGACTGAATCTGCTGCTACGTATAATTGTTCGCTTTAAACAATTGGAGAAGTACTCTAAGTGAGAGAAATAGTTCACTAGGCTGATTCGAGTGACACCGTCATGTACCCAACAGAGAATATACTGTCTCTTAAGGCTATACTCAACCAGCAAAGTGTTAGGCTGATGTCTGGGGTCAGTCGACATGTAACCCAAGTATCAGCTGCTCCTCGGCGGCGTGTTAGGATCCGAGTAGCTGCATCTATCCCATCGCAATATTAAATCAATACCACTGTGCTTAACGTCACTGGAACTGACTGATCAGGTGGTCTCACCACTTGAATAGCCATAGAAGTTGACCACGCCTAGAAATTCACCTGGTAGTTTACAATAGTCTGGGCTCACACTGATTTCCAAGTGTGGTAAAAGAGTCATATCTACCGGACAGGATGGATATGACATGCCCGCAAAGCAAATACACGATAAAATATTGTTTCGGGCACCTTAATGATGATAAACGCTGCGTATTACGACGGTGTCTCGCAAGCGGAAGTCACTTGATTTTATTGAACTATCTTGTGGAGCAGCAATCAGGATAGGACATAGCCTTGGCGACGAAGAGAGATACCATCCGGACTGCTGTTTCGTATCTACATCCTAGTCAGCTTCACCGGCATGATGCTCTCGCACCTTGAAAATCTCTTCGCTAAAGGTGACTGAGCAGTCTTCGAGTCGCCGTGGATGCATGCAAATCAATCAAACTTGAACGTCGCGTGGACGACGTCGACTCTGTGATCGCACAGAGAGCAAATATAAGACGATTGTCTGCTTGTATAGTATACAGTGGTACATAGGCACTGATTTTGGATTTCTACTTTTGCAGCTCTTCGCTAAAAACGAGGTCACCAACAGAGTGATCCACTTCAGATTGCGCTCTGGCGTGACTCATCGATGTTTTCAGTAGCTTCTGGCAACAAGTTGACATTTGTTGCAGGTTACGTTATAAAATGTCTTCCAGTCGCTTTTGCATGAATAGTATTCATATGCATTGACGGCATAACCCTAGATTGCTGTAAATTCTGGTTCCTAGCATGTCTGCGAGCAGTGTGATCAACTGCCCTTGCCGTCGCAATGCAAATCGATCTAAAGATCATTTACTGCCGCGGAAGGACGAATGATGGTGAATACCACAGTTGGAAATCAATTTACAGACATATCCGTGCTCCTTTTATACGATTACTGTCGGCCAGATGTCACCTAGGATGTGTGGAGATGACTCCAAGACTCAGCACTTGGAAAACTGAATTGCTCTCTAATCTGCGACAGTGTGCTGTAGGCCGCTACTCGATCAACTCAGTCCAGTTATAGCGATGGAAGCCAACGCAGACGAGCTCTGGCATTCTCCGAACGCTCTCAAGATCGAAGCGACACAGCGTGAGGCTTGGAACGATCAATTGCAAAGCCTGCTCACAGACACCATTGAGGATTATAACACTTTTCATCGGAAGAACGACTCGAAACGATGGAAGCGAGTCCGGCAGTTTGATACCTTCGCCGTGTACTCAGATCGTCATCGACACACTCCGGCTGGAGTAGGAGGGGATAGCAACATGAAGGCTTTGACACTCATGTCAAGCGGGTTCATCCCGGGCAAGATGGAAAATGTTCTATCTGGCCTCTTTTCAGACGATACGGACTCGTTCCGTATCGTCAAGAGTATCACTTCGAGCAACATGCTTGACGCAAAAGTCCTCCATGTCTTCGAAAGTAACCCCGTGACGTCTGAAATCATCTTTGAAGGCATCAAGCACACCGCATACAGCACTTCAGGGTCTCTTCGCGACCGAGACGCAATATATCTTGAGGTATGTTATTTATTTACTTACGAGCACCACGCCAAGGTGTGCGCTCGTATCAGTATCTTGTACTTGACTTCATCTAAATTCTGCACTTGTAGAAAATTGGCTGGATACGAGATGAGTTTAATACTTTATTCGCGTACCATGCTCGCATGAGTGTCGAGTTGCCTGCTTTCCCTGCCAGCGCCTCACAGGAACTTGATCGCGTGCGTTTGGAGAGCATAAGTTTGTTTCGACACTTGGATAAAGGATGGATCGGGTGCTTTGGAACATACAAAATTTATGTCTCTACAAGCGTTATAGCTTTAGTAGCAGAGAGGATTGCAGCAAGTCGTGTCTTCGAATACTTTAATGCGGTTCTCTGCGCTCATGCAAAAGAGTACTCCGCGATGATGGCCGCCAGCTCCGACACGATCGTACCGAAAAGTAACGTTTGTGAGGTTTGCCAGAGGAAGCCGAGAATACTTTCAAAGCTTCGTCAGTGCGGCGGATGCAGACGAATGGTATGCAAGCGTTGCAACCACCGTCGGCTTCTTTTCCGATTGGACGTAAGGTCTCGGAAACCTGTCAAGGCGCGATTTTGCATCCAATGTATCGAGAAAGTAGAGATGGATGTGGATCGGATTCAGCTGCTCTCAAGTACCATACATGCGTCTTCTTGCTCTTCTTCACCTCGGTCCTTCGGTCCGAATGAAAAGTCCTCTTTTGCTGCCGCCTCACAATCCCCTGCGAGTCCGAGCTTATCTATTTCAAACTCTATTGATTCTGGAGACGGAGATGCAATGTTCTGGGGTAAGAAGGATGCTACGTCAGAGATACTGGCAGCCGAATGGGATCAAATGAAATTGGATGATTGGAATGCAGGTGAAAGAGAAAAGTTTGATTCCAATGTGAGCAGTAGGAAGACGAAGCGCGACTTAATTGCAAGTGAAGAACTGGATTAAAAAGCAGTTCTAGTAAAGTATTAACAATACAAGAGGCATTTCACTCAATACTCTACCGTTCGTTGCAGTCGTAGATTTATTCGACTTGAAGTCGTATGTCGATACCTCGAAGTTGCCCACGACAATCGTAGTAACTTGTTATAAAACGGATACCTTGATCTCATCTCCATGCGCCAGAGTGAACACCGAATAGTATTCGTTGTTTATCGTTTCATCCGCCTTCGTTTCCACACAAACACTAGTGCATACGATTAAGACTAGGAAATGAATGCTATCGAAATAGAGTGATATACGATGAGATGTGGCATTAGGACAAAAACTGGAAAGCTATTGAAGCATGGTAGTGTAGATAACGTGGATGACAAGGAAGATATACGCCATTATATTGCACAGCATAACAAACCAAATGCACTGCAGGGGCTTCATAGCCATTACAATTAAATGTATTTATTATCGCGCATAAGCTTCTTCGCATCTTCCGATGTGTAAGCCGTAGGTTTCAGGCTACCCATATATGTGTGAACTCTAGATTTATATGCATAAGGTTTTCATGTTGACACTTACCGCTTACGTACGTCTATATTTACAACGAGAACTACAATCCTTCTCTTCGCTTATCGGAGCATAAGCGTATTGACTCTATACGTGCCTGAGCTAGCTATTGCGTTGCGGCCTTCACCTAGATTTTGGATAATGTTAGCTTACTACATCACCCTTCGTGAGAGGGTGTGTGCCTTCGAAATCAACTACCCAAGTAGTGGTTGTCTTTGCTATAATAATCACAACACTCCCAATGTATGCAACGAGGATGCTGTCTGCAAGACCATTAGGTGGTCATAGCTACTGCTTGTGACTCAGAAGTGCCTGCAAGATGAAACGTAGTGCTAGCATCCAAGTAGACTTTCAGTAAGCACAATACTTATTACTCTTTTCCTACAAGCTTACTGCATTGCTACTAATATCATGAGGCAGATTTAATCAAGTTTCTCCATGTCGATTGCTGGCTTTCTGTCTCCCCTCGAAGTCAGCGACAGGGAGCTCACAGTGTCGTCATCTGCCCACGGCTGGCTCAAACTTTTACTTAGACGCTCCAACTCTTCCTCATTCCATACAGGCATGCTATCTTCCAAATCAGTTTGCCACATGCGGGACAAGTCTTCAGCGTCTCTGTCCACAGCCCATTCGTTCTTGGTCTCAGTCTCCAAAGAGTCTTCGCGTGGTAGACCCATTGATAATGACGATACGTTGGAAAGTGCCGGAGGCTGATTTGGTTCTTTTTCCGGTTCGAGATAGAGCGACGATGGAGTACACTTGGACGATGGTGAAGACGGTGAGGACGACGACGACGGCTCCATCTGAAACACTCGACTTGGAGCTCTCGCAAGCTCATGATGCTGTGTTTCGACATTTTCAATGCACTTCATACAAAACGTCTCCAGCACAGGCTTACGTGTTCGGTAACCCAGTTGAAAGACGACGCACCTTTCCCTACACTTTTTACATACTTTCTGCCGACAGCCTCGGCATTCCTTATGCTTCTTACGAAACAACCTTCGAGGAGCTTTGCACAAGTCGCACCAGTCGCTCTTAGAAGGCGTAGTGGATGCATTTTGTGTGATCAAGCGAGAGTAAGCTCGAGCTCTCGCACATATAATAGCTCGACGATATTCGACCACTCGGCTAGCAATAATGTACTCGGCAACTGGACCAAGCATCATACCTTGCAGATCCAAATCCATGATTGTGAATATGCCAACACAGTTTCCACCGATACGTCGGAAGAGTACGCATGCCGAGACATTTAGTCTTTCAGCACGAGCGGTTACCGGGACCTCGGGCAGGTCCACGGACTGCATAGATAAATAAGCGAAGCTCTGTGAGTATTCGTCTTGTACCCACCCCAAGCGCTCGTACACGACTTGGTCGCGATCGCTCGTGAGGATGGGAGCCTTGTGGACCATGTACTTGATGCCAGAGTAGATGACAGGGGACAATAGTGATCCCTTTTGAAAGGTATGGAGGACGGAGGCGTCGAGTATGACGTCTCCAAAGAAAATTGTTTTCGCTACGAGATAAGAATCGGTCGTATCGGCGTATAAACCGACGAGTATCTCTTCAATTGACCCAGGTGCGAGACCACTGCACATGAGTGTCCGCTTCCCAGCATCTTCTTCAGCTGCTGAACGCCGAGTCCGGTCACTGTAGACAGACATCGTCGGTCGCTGCTTGATGTGTCTCCATCGTCCAGGTTCATTCTGCCGATGGAACGATGTATGGTCACTAAGCGCTCGATGAACGAGGTTGTCGCACCGCTTGTCAAGCGCAGCACGCCGACGCTCATCTATGCGTATGTGAGTGATGCCATTCTCAAGTCGAGAAGCCATGACGACTGGTTTTCTTCCTATTGGAAGTGAATTCTTGGGCACATCCTTCAATCGTGACGTTGTGACATAGCGCAACCTGGCACCATGATTATTCGACTCGGGACCAGCTATTAATAGCTTACGTCAGCTGGGATCCAATGCGTCAGGCTATAGAAGTGTTGTGGAGACTCTTGCCCCCTATAGCGTTACCGATGCGAATACTCGTCCCTACGTAAATGAAGTACATAGGCAAGAGTATCACGTCGGACGAGACATTCTGTGTTAACGACATAATCACGTCGACAGTGGATACGTGGGATGATAGACTTGAAAAGACATAGCCATGTGATTGAGCTAGCTGGTCTAAAGATCAACTTGATAACGCAGATGACGGTAGCGACATGAGCAAAGACAACGCCGGAATCGCAATACCAATCTAATTCATCGATTTATTAATCCAGCTCGTCTTCCGATATCACGGCTCTCTTCCGACTTAGTCGTTCATTAAACCTCTCCATCTCGTCTTCATTCCAATCGTCCAAGTGCATTTGGTCCCATTCCGCCGCCAGCAAGCGTGCTGAAAAATCCTTCTTCCCCCAGAACGTTGCATCTCCGTCCGTCGATTGACGAGAGCTCGTGATCGATGAAGTCGGACTGAATGGTCTTTGCGATGAGGCCGCAAACGAGAAGGCTTCGTCTCGATAGTACGATCGAGGCGAGGAAGACGAGGAAGAGATTTGCATGGTATTCGATAGCATCGGGATCCGATTCACGTTCACTTCCACGGTCTCGATGCAATGGATGCAGAATCGGGCCTTTGCTGGTTTCATAGATTTTATACTCAATTGGAAGAGAAGGCGATGATGGCTGCAATGCTTGCACACACTTCGCTTGCATCCGCTGCATTGGCCAAGCCTGGAAAGCATCTTTGTCCTCTTCTGACAAACCTCACACACGTCGCTTTCCGGAACGATCGTATCCGAACTGGCGGCTACCATCGCCGAGTACTCTCTCGCGTACGTGCAATAGATAGCTCGATAAAATTCAAACGACCTACTGGCGGATAAAACCTCCGCAATCTTTGCTGCCAAACGTATTTCGAGGTACATTTTGAACGTTCCAAAGCATCCGACCCATCCATTGTCGACTTGTCGGAAAAGACTCACCGTGCGAAGGTCGACTTGTACGGCGTCTGATGTCGTGGAGGGCGTAAAGTCTGGAAGATCGATGCTCATTCGGATTTGATAGGAGAAGAGTGTGTTGTACTCATCGCGTGTCCATCCGATTTTCTACAAGAACACAGTCAACGTTAGCTCATCTACCTCCGCCATAGCTCACTGCTTAGTAAGACCATGGGAATAAATACGTACCTCGATAAATACTGCATATCTGTCAGCAATGGGTCCCAAATTGCTGTGGCAAGCGTACTTGATTCCATCAAAAACAGTCTCAGAGGACATCGAGTTACTTTCAAAGACGTGGAGTACTCGAGCATCGACCAGATTGCTAGCGGTAATACTCTTGACGACACGAAACGAGTCTGTATCGTCTGAAAAAAGGCCAGATAGAACATTTTCCATCTTGCCCGGGATGAATCCACTTGACATGAACGTCACGGTCTTCATATTCTCATCCGCCTGTGCGACTGCAGCTGCCTGTCGGTGCCGGTCCGAGTACACGGCGAAGGTATCATATTGCTTGACACGTTTCCATCGGTTCGAGTCGTTCTTCCGATGAAAAGTGTTATAGTCTTCAATGGTTTCGTCGAGCAGGCTTTGCAATTGATTGTTCCAGACTTCCCGCTGTGTCTCGTCAATAGTGAGAGCGTTCGGAGAATGCCAGAGCTCGTCTGTATTCGCTTCCATGGCTAAAGCTGGTCCGGATTAATTAACTGACTGTGTCGGGTAGAGAGTTGTCGAAAAGAGAGAGAGTAGACCGACGTGGCGACATCCCTCCAGTCAGCCGGAAGAGTCAGGGAAGTCATGTGTCAGATGGTTGATGTAAAAAGGGAGATCCTTCTCGATGTGTACGACCGGCGACAAGACATCATGGAATCGATAACAAACCAGCTAAAATAAATTTTTGATTAAGCAGTACACGTAATGATAGAAATGGGATGTTTTAGATGTACTCATTTATTCCCGACTTTTGTGTTATCCTTCAGCGAAAAATACTCGTAGAGATGCAGTTTTGGAGGATATGATTATTTTGATGATGATGCAGAGTTTCTGTACCACCTCCTAGTCAACTCCATAAACTATTTGAAAAGTCTATTTTGTCTAAGAGGTATAGAGCTGGA